>JAMYXO010001964.1:10000-26259 GCA_033310375.1 Conus canariensis
GAGAGTGACCCCTTTAATTTCGAACACATCCCCCAACCCATTACTCACTTTGGGGTTATCAGACCCATTTCCTGCCAACCCTTACAGCGGTAAAACAATATTCTCTCTGAGCCCATCCACGCTATTACATATGAAATTATGAATCACCCCAATTCTCGGAAAAGAAAAGAAAACTAAGCGATCCCAACGCGGACTTCATGGGCCCCTTAGGAAATGCTACGTAAACTAGGAAATGGGCAGTTTCACAAGGAAATGTCTCCACATAATGATCAGTAGCAATACACATCTCTCAGAGGAAAAAAAAACAAAAAAAACTTATAATTTTTAGCGGTTCACAGTTCCAGCCTGTTCACACAAGAGAATCGGCTCGCAGCCACAATCCTTCACATTATTACCCCTCTTTGCACTGTCAATTATAACCATATATCAAAAACAACATGATTTGTTCGCCAAAATTTCCATCCAGCACCTCACTCTCAGGTCATCTCTTGTCAGATAACCCAGTGGTTAATCCTTGTCATGTCAACACAACCACACTTCATACAATATTACATGCTGCACATCATCCGTTTTCATCCTATCGACTGCAAAGCTACTCGTCTTAAACTTTACCCTTCCCTTCTTCCCGACTACTAAAATTCATAACTGGGCTGCCTCCCCACAACCTAAGATATCTTTCTCCAACCCCGTTCTGACACAAACACATACATCCCTGCATGTGTGACGACTGTCACTTGTATTATAAAAACCTCTAACCATATGGACTCACTGTCCTGTACCAAATGCGTACGCCACAGATACAGACTGCACGCGCACGACACCCGCGTCGAGAACCCTAACTCGTAACGAAAGTGACAAGACACCAATATAAGTTGAATAGTCACGACCGTACTCCAGTATAAACCACTCGACCACAAATTGGCCTTAGCCCTACTACACAGTTAACCGATTCCAATGCTGTGCAGGTCAACTCCGGAATCGTTAATCAATTTCAACGAACTCCTACTATTTACAATTGAGATTGAGCACAATCATCAAACCCCTCTATGATTCACGCAGACACATCTGCACCTGACTCATATTATGATCCTCAACCAAATGCAACCTCGTACTACCCTCTTATTGAACCCACTGACATTACCATGAACTAACCACAAACAATATCTACATCACTGTCCATCAACGGTCATTATATTGAACCCACATTGTCTAGCCAAACTGTCCTGAGAAAATCGAACCCAGGAACCACTATGTACATTACTTACAAAAATATACAGGAAAAAGGTGACAACTCAAACCGGCTGACAACAAATTTCAATCACGAAACCAAAACGACATCATACCAGACAACCAGTATACGCAACGAACACAATACAACTAATCGCAACATGAGACAACTACAGTTCAACTCGCCACAATACAAGACAACACGACGAACCAAAACACCACGAACCTAAAAAATCACCAACCTGGACAGACAGACGTTCAACCACACCAGTTCTGCAACTGGCTGAAGTGGCTGCCAACAAGGACGACACCGACTCAGCACAGGCCAAGGGCACCCAAACCCGACGAGGACCTGGCACTAACTATATGACTCGAAGTCACTCTTCAAAAACTACCGGCGCTGCCGCCGCACCTACAAGGAGCACGTCCTCCGACGAACACCAGGGAGCGAAGTGAAGCTACCCAACGCATTCCGCCCTGGTCGGAATCACGCGAACTCTACTCGCCACACAAAACAACGATTGGTCAGAGCAGTGTATTCCTCCGCAGAGCTGACACACCTGACCAACGGACTAGTTGTTGCTCGTGCAACAACACGACAATTTACCACAACAACTCACAGACTTGACAACACAACAACAACCGATATCTTGCCCCGCCTTCTCTGGTGTAGAACCAAAGTAACAAAAGGGTAACAATCGGGAACGAAACCAACCTCCCGCTTCCATTCCATTCCTTCAATAAGTGAAGACTGGAATGAAAGAATATTGTATGTCCTATTTCCCCAGCCTCCTACCTAGCCTAATCTTTCTACCTAACCCTGAGGAACTTAACCTAACTCTAGCTAAATAAACCCCAACCTCACATACGCGCGAGCGCGGCGCGCACACACACACACACACACACACACACAACACACACACACACACACACACACACACACACACGCATACGCGCACACGCTCTCTATCTTGAACCACCACTACTCTTAAACACATGGACATACTGATTTAGTACCGCCGATCGGTGACACCCCCCCTGCCTAAGTTTTAACTACAGGTTAAAACAAACAACTTCTCACTCGATCGGCGTTTTAGCCACACCCTACCTATGAGAATCCAATTTCCCATCACTCATTCTGTCCTACTGTTACTTTTGATGCACTCCAAAACTTCCATCACAACAGCATCAACTTTTAAATACATCAACAATCACAGGTTACATTAATCAACCTGGTCTAACGCTGCCACATATGACCTTAATGCAGGCACTTACAGGCAGCCGTTACACTACGCACTACATATAAATTCCATAACTGATGGGGCTCTGATTACGCACAACTGCTGTGTAACACGTGCTACAAATACCACACCCACAGTGCACCTTGCTACGCCAATACCACATGCATAGCTTCGACGATGTCAACCTCTCACGACACAGGTTAACGGAACCCTCAGGTTTCCTCTCCCCCCCCCCTCTCTCTCTCTCTCTCCTCTCTCTCTCTCTCTCTCTCTCTCTCTCTCTCTTTTTCTCTACGGCAAGCGACTCAAGAAGTCTGCCGCCACATTGTCCTTTCCAGACACTGCCTGCACCGTAAACTGAAATGGCTGCAGCTGCAGTGCCCACCTTGTGATTCTCCCACTAGTACTCTAGACCCTACAGCTATCTTCCTGGGTTTTGCCCTCAAATGAAAATGTCGCTTGTACGTGCAAGCTGCTGTTGCCAAGTTCTTCTTTGCCAACTCACACGTCTCAGCTACCTTGTTCCTTAAGTTAACGACGTACTCTGCCGCTGTGCGGAGCTCTTGTCTTTCGGGTTGCAACCACCGATCTCTCAGTATCTGCATGGGCCTGCGCATCAGTGGCATCCTTACAAGGGGAACTCTTGAGACTCTTCCCTTGTCCACAGTACGCTGACACTGGAAGCATGACTGGCAGTACCGACGAATGTCAGCATGCATGCCTGGCCAATAGAAATGGCGACCAACTCGCTCCTTGGTTCGGGTGGTACCTAAGTGTCCAGACATGGGTACGTCGTGGCCTAGCTTCATCACCGTGGTCCGTAGTTCTGCTGGGACGCAGATCCGACTCGCTACGTCCTTGGGACCCTCAAACCGCCTGACCAGTACACCAGACTTCCGCGCGTACTCAACTCGTCCAAACTTGGTGTGGAAGTGCGTCCCTGCTTCACCCGCACTCCGAGCCTTCCTCAAGGTTTCATCCTGGTCCTGCATCTGAATTAACTGCTGGGTAGAGGTGTTCAGAATACATTCCTCGACGGGCAGTGGTACAGGTTCTTGCTGCTCCCTGGCTCTCTGCGCACGTGTCTGCACTGCCCCTACTAGCGCCGGGTCTGCGTATACAGGCACACGTGTCCAACCGGGATCTCCTACTCTCTTTGCGAAGTTTCCGATCAGGACTTCCTGCACAGGGCTATTCATGACCAAAACCTCCAACTTCCCTGCGATGAATGGTGACTTCAACTCTATTACCGCCACAGGTAACACAGACCTACATCTAGACTCGGCCAACACTACTGGGACTGTCTCTCCTGTGTACGCATCTGCCGGTACTAACCACTTGGCCACTACGGTGTGTCCGGCACCAGTGTCCCGTAATCCATTGGCCGGAGACCCGTTAACTTCTACGATGCACGCAGGCTCGTACCGCTGCTCAGCGCATGGGCGACACAACGTAGGGACTACACGAGCTTGGGGCTGGTCACAACAATGAACAGCTCCAACAGAATGGGGCTCAGGGCATTTCCTAGCGACGTGGCCTGGCTTCTTGCAGTTGAAACAAACTATGGTCGATCTAGGCCCTTCTGATCTCCTGTTCAGCTGCTGTAGTGCACCATCACTTTGTTGGGACCTCCCTGCGGGCTGGCTCCCTGCTGTTTCACGTGTATTACCCAGGTTGGGCTGATTAACTGTTCGGTCTTGTCTCGCCTTCCTCCCCAGTCTTTTGGCCTCTGCCAAAACAGTAGCTTCTGTTGCAAGTTGTTCCACAGTTTTCGGGCATGTCTTCCGCACCTCAATTGTGAACTCTGGAGACAATAGCTGATAAAACTGTTCTTGGAACAGCAGATCCTTTACGTCCTCTGCCACACTCTCATCCTTGCCCGCTGCCGCACACCAGAGGGAAAACCACCGCTTCATCCTTCCCAGCATCTGGCCGAAAGTCTCAGCAGCATCCTTCTTGATGCTTCTGAACTTTTCCCGGTAGGCCTCAGCATCTAGCCTGAAGTGGCTTAACAGGGCGCCCTTTATCTGATCATAGTCGCCTAACTCATCCGCACTTAACCGCATCACCGCTTCTCTAGCCTTTCTTCTCAGCAGAGACATCAGACGTGTGGGCCATGAGGTCTTGCTCCACTTGCACATCTGGGCTACACGCTCAAATTGGGCGATGAAAGCGTCCACGTCGTCGTTCTCTCCTAACGGCTCAAGGTGGACATGCTTCGTTTCCTCCACCTCAATCAAGCGTTTCCTATGCGCTGCTTCATCTAAGGCCTGTCTCTCTTGTATGATTAGCTCTCGCTCTCTTGCCTCTAACTCGGCTTCATCCCTTCGTCTCTTGAGATCTAACTCGGCTTGCCGTGCTTGAGCTTCTATTTCCCTTATTGCCCTTTCTTCCTCCATCTTCTTCCTCTGCAGTTCCAGTTCCATCCGTCTCGCTGCTTTCTCATCTTCGATCTTCTTCTGCTTCATCTCTAGCTCCCTTTGCTTAGCAGCTTTCTCCTCTTCGATCTTCTTCTGCTTCATTTCTAGCTCCCTCTGCCTATCAGCTTTCTCCTCTTCTATCTTCCTCTGCTGCATCTCTAACTCCCTCTGCTTCATCTCTAGCTCCCTCTCATCCTTCAACTTCTGCCTCACTTTCTCCTCTTCATCCTTCATCTTCTGCCTCACTTTCTCCTCCATCCGGAGCTCCAATTCTACTTCTCTCGCCGTCTTCTCATCCTCATTACGTACTGAGTCTGTGACGAACTTGGCGAGGTCTCCCCAGCTAAACCCATCGCCGCTCCCAACTTGGCAAACTTTGCATAAGCCCCCGTCCCCTGTTCTTGATCCACCCCCGCATCCTGGTCACTAACCTTAGGTTTGGTATCCGCCATAGGGGCCTGTGGATCCATGACACTATCGGGATCGTACTGCGGATGGGCTCGGGTGTGTTTAGACATAGGGTACCCCTACCACCACAGAGCTAGCAACGGACAATATCCAATATGAACGCAAGTAGATGTTCCTAACCACGCGCTTGCCCCCCTAACCAACAAACTAAAGCAACTCAACACAAGTATACACTGCTCTCAATGAGTCACGCAACAAGCATAACTCCACCCACACTTGTGTACCTCCTACCTATACCCACATAGGCTCCAACCCATACAATACTACCAATGCACTGTCTGGTCACTGACTGAATCACGTGACACCGTGTGTCCACTGTCCACTGTGCATGCGCACCAGTTACCCACAGTCACAGGCTTCACTGTCTCTGGTAGGCCGTACCCACACGATCACAGTGCACTTGCACCCCTCAAGTCCAGGTGCACTCACAGCATACCCTATGCCACAACACTGCGCACCCTCGTGCTTCCCACACACAGTCACCTGGGCTTACACTGCCCTTAATCCCCACAGGATATCCGAGCACACAACGTGCACAGTCACGGGCCGGGTACCACTCTACCTACTCACTGGGGTATACCATATGTAAGGGACACAAAAGACACCTGGTACCCTCCGGCACCTCACCTACACTGTACGGTGTAATCACTCACACTTCCAACAACCACTCAATGTTTATTGACCATTCATACCTCACTCACACGGTAGCGCCAACCCATTCACACCAACACAAGTGCCCTGCCCAATGCCAATGGAAACCTGCCTGAAGTGAACAGGGACACTACGTACCACCTCCCAGGGTACTGGTACGCTCCCACCAACCACCCACTTACATTTCACACAACGTACACACCGGACACAACACCCCCCTTACCTCCCTCCTAGCTACCTATCACCTACCCAGAACCCCTTATGTTACCCCGCATCTCCACCAAAGTGTCACGGTCGCTAAGCCGGACGGCCCTACCACCCTTACCCACGCCTATCACACACTAGGTCAGACAACACAGCACACTAACACAGTTTTACAATCACGCACGCTTCTTTATTTCACACACACTCCATGGCGCCACCACTCACGCACATCCACAACTGCACACAAGTATCCTAATTCCCGCTGACTTACCCTACTCTACGATAATGACCTGGAAGACCCTAACCTAACCTAAAACACCAGCTGCGGTATATCACTGTGACCTGGGGACACAGCGATAGCCCGCACACGTGGTGACTAACTACTAGGGACAAGGATTTACCAAAGGGACTCTAATCTCTTAACTACTGCTACCACCCACACATCTCCCTGGGACTCACCCTTCTCTTTTAACCCGGGACCACTACTGCACTGATCGCTGCGTCCCTAAGGGAGGCAACGACCAGTACCCTACACTGTGCTGGCCACTACGTCCTGAAAGGAGGCAGTAGCTAACACCCCTAACCCTACTGCCTAACGCTACACCCCTTCTACCACAAACATGGGACAACCCATCCCGGCCCGGAAAGCTCCAGTCCTCGGCGCTGTACGTGGCCCCTCACAGGCTGACACCTCCCCGGAAGACTCTGCACCCCGGCGCTGACCGTGGCTCCTCCGCGGGCCGACACCCCTCCCGAAGACTCTGCACCCCGGCGCTGACCGTGGCCTCCCGCAGTCTGACTCCTCCCCGCGATGGGCACGACACCCAACGCACACACACCAGGCGCCCTCTCGACGGGTCCGGGGCTCGTAGGACGCCTCCTCCTCTGAAGGCCCCGCCGGACACCAAGGGTGGAAAAGGCCTGGTGCAGCGCCCTCTCACAGGACGCCTAAACAGGGACGAGGAACCAGTGCCGGAGAACTCCCGGAAGAGCACCGGTAGCTGGAGGAGAGCTGCCCACAGAAGGCAGACGGCCTGGGTGGTCTCCCTCTCCCGGGGAAACAGCAGGCACTGGAAGCGCCGCTCACCTGCCGGCACGCGGCAGTAGACTGCGGTGATCTGGCCCCAGCCTCAGGACAGAGCAGGATACCTGCTGACACAACTGGAGGCCACTACTGTAGTGTTGCTACTACCCGAGTCATCAAGGCACATAGGCTACTTGGTAAAGCTTTAACTCTCCATCTCCCTTGCCTACTTCCCACTCGGGCATGAGAGTGACCCCTTTAATTTCGAACACATCCCCCAACCCATTACTCACTTTGGGGTTATCAGACCCATTTCCTGCCAACCCTTACAACAGCGGTAAAACAATATTCTCTCTGAGCCCATCCACGCTATTACATATGAAATTATGAATCACCCCAATTCTCGGAAAAGAAAAGAAAACTAAGCGATCCCAACGCGGACTTCATGGGCCCCTTAGGAAATGCTACGTAAACTAGGAAATGGGCAGTTTCACAAGGAAATGTCTCCACATAATGATCAGTAGCAATACACATCTCTCAGAGGAAAAAAAAACAACAAAAAAACTTATAATTTTTAGCGGTTCACAGTTCCAGCCTGTTCACACAAGAGAATCGGCTCGCAGCCACAATCCTTCACATTATTACCCCTCTTTGCACTGTCAATTATAACCATATATCAAAAACAACATGATTTGTTCGCCAAAATTTCCATCCAGCACCTCACTCTCAGGTCATCTCTTGTCAGATAACCCAGTGGTTAATCCTTGTCATGTCAACACAACCACACTTCATACAATATTACATGCTGCACATCATCCGTTTTCATCCTATCGACTGCAAAGCTACTCGTCTTAAACTTTACCCTTCCCTTCTTCCCGACTACTAAAATTCATAACTGGGCTGCCTCCCCACAACCTAAGATATCTTTCTCCAACCCCGTTCTGACACAAACACATACATCCCTGCATGTGTGACGACTGTCACTTGTATTATAAAAACCTCTAACCATATGGACTCACTGTCCTGTACCAAATGCGTACGCCACAGATACAGACTGCACGCGCACGACACCCGCGTCGAGAACCCTAACTCGTAACGAAAGTGACAAGACACCAATATAAGTTGAATAGTCACGACCGTACTCCAGTATAAACCACTCGACCACAAATTGGCCTTAGCCCTACTACACAGTTAACCGATTCCAATGCTGTGCAGGTCAACTCCGGAATCGTTAATTTCAACGAACTCCTACTATTTACAATTGAGATTGAGCACAATCATCAAACCCCTCTATGATTCACGCAGACACATCTGCACCTGACTCATATTATGATCCTCAACCAAATGCAACCTCGTACTACCCTCTTATTGAACCCACTGACATTACCATGAACTAACCACAAACAATATCTACATCACTGTCCATCAACGGTCATTATATTGAACCCACATTGTCTAGCCAAACTGTCCTGAGAAAATCGAACCCAGGAACCACTATGTACATTACTTACAAAAATATACAGGAAAAAGGTGACAACTCAAACCGGCTGACAACAAATTTCAATCACGAAACCAAAACGACATCATACCAGACAACCAGTATACGCAACGAACACAATACAACTAATCGCAACATGAGACAACTACAGTTCAACTCGCCACAATACAAGACAACACGACGAACCAAAACACCACGAACCTAAAAAATCACCAACCTGGACAGACAGACGTTCAACCACACCAGTTCTGCAACTGGCTGAAGTGGCTGCCAACAAGGACGACACCGACTCAGCACAGGCCAAGGGCACCCAAACCCGACGAGGACCTGGCACTAACTATATGACTCGAAGTCACTCTTCAAAAACTACCGGCGCTGCCGCCGCACCTACAAGGAGCACGTCCTCCGACGAACACCAGGGAGCCGAAGTGAAGCTACCCCAACGCATTCCGCCCTGGTCGGAATCACGCGAACTCTACTCGCCACACAAAACAACGATTGGTCAGAGCAGTGTATTCCTCCGCAGAGCTGACACACCTGACCAACGGACTAGTTGTTGCTCGTGCAACAACACGACAATTTACCACAACTCACAGACTTGACAACACAACAACAGCCGATATCCTGCCCCGCCTTCTCTGGTGTAGAACCAAAGTAACAAAAGGGTAACAATTGGGAACGAAACCAACCTCCCGCTTCCATTCCATTCCTTCAATAAGTGAAGACTGGAATGAAAGAATATTGTATGTCCTATTTCCCCAGCCTCCTACCTAGCCTAATCTTTCTACCTAACCCTGAGGAACTTAACCTAACTTAGCTAACTAAACCCCGACCTCACATACGCGCGAGCGCGCGCGCACACACACACACACACACACACACACACACACACACACACACACACACACACACACACACACGCATACGCGCACACGCTCTCTATCTTGAACCACCACTACTCTTAAACACATGGACATACTGATTTAGTACCGCCGATCGGTGACACCGGGTACCCATAATAATGTTATTTTGGAACCTCGCATCATTAACTGGTGAATTGAAAATAAAATTTCACTGACGAGATCAGGACGACTTGATGTATTTTGAAGGTGTAAAGCCGTTAAAGCAGACTTGGAATCTGACAAAATCAGTATTCTTTCTGGTAAACTTGCACATCAAGAATGAAATTAATAGCTTTCATAAGAGCAAATAACTCAGCAGTGAAAATAGAACAACCTTTGGTAATATGAAATCTTTTTTCAATGTTAAGGGAAGGTATCACGAAAGCAGCACCAACCTCAGAAGTACACGAAACTGAACCATCAGTGAAAATATGCAGATAAGATTCATATTCAGTGTAAATCAATTCTTTAACAAGAGAAGCAAGCAAAAGTGGATTCTCATTTTTAGTAATATTACCATAGGAATAGAAAAAATCTGCTTGCTTCATCAACCAAAGGGGGAAAGGGTATTTGGTCATTTTAACAATGTTGTCAAGCGAAAAGTTGCATGCATGTAAAAGAGGAGATACATAATCAGACAATGAAGTATATGCTTTTTTATTCCGTATCTCTCTAGAAACGTAGGTGCTTTCATCAAGTTCAGAAGTAACTGAGTTAGGGACTGTTCTTGCTCGTGCTGAGTAGCTACAAGCACAGAGCATCCTATGTTCATTTAAAGGCAAAACTCCTGCCTCTCTGTAAGTGATATCAATTGATGCCCGTCTTGGAAGCCCCAAAGCAATTTTAAGTGCTATGGAATCAATACTAGTTAACTTATGTAAATCTGTCTTTGGTGCAGTGAAAAATACTTCTTGACCATAACTTACAATCGAACGAACTGTCCCTAAGGCGACATGGATAAGATTAGATTCATGATTTATTAGAGGGATTCCAGTTAGGACTCGCAGTAACGCAATTTTCTTTCTTGCCTTTTCCACGAGATGATTTATATGTTTACACCAAAATAATTTATAATGAAAATAACGCCTAGAAATTTTACTTGCTTACTTGGGAAAATGAAAGAATCACCTATTTTTACTTTTACAGCGTCCCTACCTTCAAAATCGATATTTTTCTTTGTAAATATAATAAAAACCGATTTGTCCGTTAATAAGTTAAAACCGTTTGAATTCAAATAATTAACAAGTTTACTGACCGCAAATTGAAACTGTTCAACAATTTTATTACGCTTGATTTTGTTTTTTGTAAAATTACAATTTACATTTTTCCACATTGCAATATCATCTGCATAAGCAGCTAAAGTTGTGCCTTTCGTGTCAATCTGATTAAGATCATAAAGCATCAATGAGAAGAGGATTGGAGAAATGACACTTCCTTGAGGGACACCCATGTTAACATATCTTGTACTTGACAGCACACCATATAGTTTTACTTGTAGCGTTCTTCCAGATAAAAATGATTGTAAAAACATGTGGAAACGACCTTTAATCCCAATTTCATGAGCCTTGGACAATAATTTAAAATGCCAAACAGAATCGTACGTTCTATGAATATAAAAAAAAAAACGTGGCTAAAGTAGAGTGTCGCTTAGCCAAGGCTTTTTTGACGTGTGAAGCTAAAAGTCTAACATGATCAGTGACACCCCTCCCTTTTCTGAAACCAGCTTGAAATATTGGCAAAATCCCATTCTTTTCAAGGAAATGTTCTAATCTGAATTTCATTATCCTCTCAAAAAGTTTTCCAATGTGAGGAGTCAAAGAAATGGGTCGAAAATTAGAAGATTTTCTTCCTTATTTTCCTTGTTTATGGATAGGTACAACTGTTGCTTTCTTCCAAGCCATTGGCAGCTTTCCAGAATTCCAGCATAATTGGAAGAACTCTAATAATTTTTTCAAAAAGCATTGTGGAAAATGCTTTATCATGTTGTAAGAAATGGGATCAAATCCTGTCGCAATTTTACCAGATTTTAGACGGCGAAGTGAGTACAGAAGCTCCCCATTGTTAGATTTTTATTAATATATAACGTGTTGTCATTGTCATGTGGTTCAATGTTTCTCCCTTCGTTTTCAATAGTTCTTCTTCGTTCTTGCTCTTCTTTAGGCAGATGTTCAGTCTGACTCATTGCTGCGAAAGTGTCAGCAAATAATTCAACTTTCTCCTCGTTTGTTTTATAGATTTTATCGTTTTCAATCAAAACAGGATCTGGGAGATGAAAAGAACCTTTAGATTTTCTAATTTCTAATCCAAAGTAAAGCGCTATTGTTTGGGTGTTTGGAACAGTTGATGACTAAGTTTTTGTAATATTGCTGCTTTGCAAAAGCAACAACTTTGTTACTATTGGTGTTAGCTTTTTTGTATTCAGCGTGTAACTGTTCCACTCTACTTTTAGGCTGCGTATGACGGCTTATCATCCAGCTTTTGAAGGCCTTAGTTTTCGCACCCACGGCGACTTCACACGCAATATTCCACCAAGGGTTTGACGCTTTCTTTGGATGATTCTTTAATTTGACTTTTGGGATTGCAGAATCTGCAGCCTTAAGTATAAGTTTTCTTAATTCATAATAACAATTTTCCAAACCTTCCTCTAACACTGTATTTTGATTGAAATTTAGAAAAGACGAACCTGCTGTCAAAATGTGATTGAAAAGCGCCCAATTAGCCTTATCTTCATTATATTTAGTGCATTCAGAATTGTAGATTGTTTTTTCAGGGCTCATAGAAGTTGGATTTCAATAGGGAGATGATCACACACACACACACACACACACACACACACACACACACACACACACACACACACACGTAAATTTTTTCTGCTCCAGACCATTCGCACACACACCACACACACACACACACACACACACACACACACACACACACACACACACACACATACACACACACATACACACACACGCACGCACGCACGCACGCATGCACAACGCGCACACACACACACACACACCACACACACGCACACACACCACACACACACACACACACACACACACACACACCACACACACACACACACACACAGATGAAGAGTAAAACCTGTTGACAGGCTGACCATCAGCACATCTGTGATAGGCATGTAGTAATCGTTGCTTCCAGGACTCAACAGAGCTGCAGTACTCACTGGTTTCTCGGCTGATCTTTTCCTTAATAGGTATTGTCGTCAAAATCGAAGGTTGAAGCTCAAACTGGTCTGTCTTGACAGGTGCGTTTTGTTGTTGTTGTTTTGTTGCTTTTGTTTCCTTGTTTGTTTGTTTGTTGTTTATTTTTTGTTTTGTTTTCTGAACAGCCGCATTACCACCGCTTCAATCACATCTGAAGTACCGTCTCTTGTCAAACACCCGCCATTTGTGTGGAGACTGCTGTTTGTGGACGAACCCAACAGCGCTTACTTAACTGAAGAAACGTTTACTAGTATAAGATATGTGTCCTTTAAACTGGAAACAGGAATGAATGCAGATAAAGTGTAAATTCGTAATAATTATGTACGAAGCGAGCGCCTATATCTGACGAAAACCCGCGTCTGGCAGTTTCAATTTGCGTCTGCAATATTCTGATGTCTTTCTGGTTATGGTAAATGATTTGCTTACCCAAGAACGGGCATTTATGGGTAACCAAAAAAAAAACCCCAAAAAACCTGTATGCTGTATGCGAGGTTTTCATAAAACCGAGGTTTCATGAATTGGTGAGTCTTTAGTTATAGTTAAAATCTTTGGCAGAGGATTCTGTTTGTTTGTTTTTTCCCCCTTAGATTTTCGTTTCTCATTATCGAAATCTGTCATAAGCGACTTGTTAAAGGTTTGGAGTACTGTTGCAATACCTGATTTTCTCTCTGTCTGTAAGCACACACGAGAGAGAGAGAGAGAGAGAGAGAGAGAGAGAGAGAGAGAGAGAGAGAGAGAGAGAGAGAGAGAGAGAAAAGACAGACAGACAGACAGACAGACAGAGAGAAAGAGAGAGACAGAGAGAGACAGAGAGAGAGACAGAGAGCGACATAGACAAGAGAGAGAGAGGCAGAGAGACAGACAGAGAGATACAGACAGAGAGAGACAGAGAGACAGAGACAGAGAGAGAGACAGAGAGAGACAGAGAGAGACAGACAGACAGAGAGAGAGAGAGAGAGAGGGGAGGGAGAGAGAAACAGACAGACAGACAGACAGACAGACAGAGATAGAGTGGGGTCACAGGCACAGGTGTAGACAATCAAGGACAATCACATAACCGCACACGCTTTTGGCACCTTTTTATGTGATTTTAATGAACCGTGTGCATGGCAACCGTCAATGTCCCTGCAGACCAAGGACAGCTCGTAACAACAGATTAAGCCGAAGATCTCGATCTTTGAGTAAATGCCTATTGTTTTCAGTTCTTTGCTCTCTCTCTCTCTCTCTCTCTCTCTCTCTCTCTCTCTCTCTCTCTCTCTCTCTCTCTCTCTCTCTCTCTCTCTCTCTTTGTGTGTGTGTGTGTGTGGTGTGTGTGTTGTGTGTGTGTGTGGCCTTGGCGACTCAAATAGCCAGAAACGTACAGCGTTGTCCGGGTCTCACGTCACGGCCGTGCGCGTGCGCTACTAGACGCAGACGACATGTGTAATGGAAGCTTGAACTGAATTTAACAACGCTGTTCTGGAGTACTTGCATATTCATAGTTTAGTACTGTGTTTTAACAATTATCTGTGCATTATTTGGACAGTGAATGATTCAAACATGCCAGGGAAGTGCTGTGTTTATTCTGTGTTTCAACAATCATCTGTGCATTCTTTGGACAGTGAATAATTCAAACATGTCAAAGATCGTGCTGTGTTTATTATTCATCGTTTGATACTGTGTTTTTATATAGTAATCATCGTGCATTCTTTGGACAGTGAATAATTCAAACATGCAAAAGAAGTTTCTTTTTTTTCATCGTTTGATACTGTGTTTTAATAGTCATCGGTGCATTTATAGTTTCGGTGAACATTGTTGTGGACATATGATTCAAACATGCCAAAGAAAGAAGTGCTGTTTGTCTGGGTGGTATTGACAGTTGTGACAAGAATGAAAAAAAAAATTCTGTGTTTTCTTTTCCTGCTGATGCAAGTCGGCAGCGTCTGCGACCGAGCGTAATTCCTCGAGCAGACTTTGAGCGATTTTCGAATTCTCTGTGTATGCTAAGCACTTCAGTGGAGGCTTTATTGTAACAGTAGATCTGTGACGAGGCCAGAGGGGAGTATTCTCACTGTTAGGAGAATTAATTCAAATCAACTGACGATGCCTAGTCCTCTAAATTTTCAACGTGTCATATTTGTCAGAGGAGCTGCCAGCCAAAAGGAAAACCTGTCTCGAAAACCGCGCCGCTGAAGCACGACAGAGAGACGATCAAGATTTCCGGAGGGGAGGGAAATGCGACAAGATCACGA
Organism: Conus canariensis; assembly: GCA_033310375.1. Lineage (NCBI taxonomy): Eukaryota > Metazoa > Mollusca > Gastropoda > Neogastropoda > Conidae > Conus > Conus canariensis. The sequence goes on from JAMYXO010001964.1 coordinate 25,106, forward strand.
ATTTTTCTTACTTGATTTTTTAAAAATCTAAAACAAGTGGACAGAAAATTATGGGCGTGCAGGCGGGCCCGCCTACCGCTGGCACAAAAGTGAGGGCAGCACGTGCCAAATGTTACGGGAGTGTCTAAGAATTGAGGACTGTTCCCCCAGGACAGCGCCCTGACATTTTGTGGGGAATTTTTTTCTCAACAAAAGGGAATTGGTAAGCATCACGTAATGGTAAGGACGTTAACGTAATTGTGATTTGAGGGTGGGGGGGGGGGGGGGGGGGGGGGGGGGGGGGGGGGGGGGGGGGTAGGGGGATGTTGTGGCGTGCGAATGTGCATCTGAGGTGAGTTTGTGTTATGTGTATGTGTGTGTATGTGGGGTGTGTGTGTTTTGTGTGTGTGTGTGTGTGTGTGTGTGTGTGTGTGTGTGGCGCGCCGCGCTTGCATGCCTGTGCGTCCATTTAGTGTCCCATGTTTTTTATGTGCACGCGCACGTGCATGTATGTATGTGAGTGTGTGCTTATTTTATGTATGTGTCGTGTTCACAAATAGCTGTGTGTGTGTGTGTGTGTGTGTGTGTGTGTGTGTGGTGTGGTGTGTGTGGGTGTGTTGTGTGTAAGTGTGCGCCCCGCATATATTTGTTTGGGTCAATGCGTTCGAGAGGCACATGCATTGTTGATTGATAGCTTTTTTCCTGCGTTTAAAATATCCTTTAACTTTTTCTTTTCCCAGGAGGGGTTGCCAGACAGCGGGTTTTGAAATGTACTCTTTGGGACAGAAGGCTTCTGCTGTTTTGACACACCGGTCATACTGTCACAGTTTTCACCCCAGCGGCAAGGGAGGCACTGCCCCAAAAGGGTAAAAGGATGCAGATTTTCATAGATGCTCTGCAAGACTTATGTTCAGGCGAGAAAACAGAAGGGAAGATGAAGAGAAGCCCTTTTTATACCCAAAGAAAGACATCAGGGTTTTAAACCGAACAACTGAAAAATGCTTAACGCCTTAAGGAGAAAAAAAAAAAACCCCTGGGAAATCATGATGTACTGAAGATGATTTCTGCCCAGGTGGGGCACTCGGTTTTTGGAGGACATCAAAGATACCACTGTACTGGGAAAAAGCAAGGGAAACAGTTTACTGCATTCTCTTATGTAAATGGCAACAATTTCT
>JAMYXO010001965.1:0-26255 GCA_033310375.1 Conus canariensis
AAACACCCAATTTTGGGTCCGTGTTTAAGGTAAAAACCCGCTTTCCCCCCTTCAAAATGTTGGGAATTTTTTTCTTTCTTTTTTTTTTTAGGGGGGCCCCCTGTACCTTTCCCCAAAAAAATATCTTTTTTGGCTTTTACCTGGTTTAAAGGGTTTGGTTTAAAACGGTGGGGGGACCCCCTTGGCCAAAAAGTTTCCCGACAGGTTTTGAGTCTTTAGGGGGCCCTCTTTTCCCGGGCTAAAAAAATAATTTTTTTTTCCTCCCTTCCTCAGGGTTACTCAGGGGTTTTAAAAAAAAAATGACCAGGGACCTTTTTCCAAACCCTTATTGAAAATTAAACTTTTTCCCTTTTGGTTTACTCTCCCCCCCCAAATGGGGGCCCCAAAAACCCCTTTTTTAATTTTTTTAAAGAAATGATCCTCACAATTTTTTTGGGGACGGGGCCCCCTTTTCACTAGTCAAAACCCCCATGAATTTTTTTTTCCTTTTTTTGTTGTTTTGGCAGGGGGGGAATGGGTTCAAAAATCTCTAGGGGCACATTTTTGATGGGGGGCGTTCCCCATGGGGCCCGGGGTGTTTTAGGCTAAAGGGGGGGGGAAAAAGGAAAAAAGACAGGGGGGCCCAAAAGGGGGGGGGCAGGAAAGGAAAAGGGGGGCGGGGGGTTTTTGTATTTTTTTGAAAAAACTCTAGGGGGGAAATGCCCAAATGGTTCAAAAAATATTAAAAACAATGTGGGATAAAGATATTTAAAAAGTTGGCCAGATTGCCAGGGTGGGGAAAAAGGGAAAATTCCCCAAAAATGAAAAAAAAACCATTTTTATTTGGATTTTCCAAAACCAAAAAAACGACTTTTTAAAAAAGAAAATTTTAAAACAAATTTGAAAAAAAAGGAAAATTAAAAAAGGGAAAAAAAAAAAACCCACGTAAAAATTTTTTCGGAGGCTGGGGTTTCCCCGTCGTCTTTTTGGGGGTTTTATAAACCCAAATTTTACACGGTTCCGGGATGGGGGGGACATTTGAGGGGCCCTTTTCAAGGGAAAAAAAAGGAAAAACCCAAAAGGGGCAAATTTTAAAAACAAATTTAATTTTTAAACGGGGGTTTCCTTTTCCAATTTTTGTGGATTTAATTTTTGGGGGTCGGGGGGCCCACGTGGGGGTTTCCCCAAAAAAAACCGGTTTTTGGGCCTTGGGGCTTTAACCCCCCCCCATCCCCTAAAAAAAAAGGTTTTTGGGGGCCTTTCATAAAAAAATTGAATACGGGTTCATTTTTTGGGGGTCACGTTTCCCCCAAAAAAAAATTTGGGTTTTTTTTTTTTTCGTTTTTGTTTTTCTAGGAAGGGTTTTGGGACAAAATTTTTGGGTTTTGCCAAAAACTTTTTTTGGTTTTTAAACTTTTGTGCATATGGGGGGTTTGGGTGTGGGGGGGGGTTGTGTTTTGGGGTGTGTTGGTTTTTTTTTTGTGGTGTGTGTTTTTGGGGTTTTGGGGTGTGGGGTGGTTTGGTTGGTTTTTTGTGGGGCGCGGGGCGGGGGTTTCGTTTTGGAAACCCCATTTTCAGGTAACCCGAGGGGCCCATGTGCTCCAGGGGAAAAAAAACGGGCCCTTTTTTGGGTTTTTCCCCCATTTTCCCCCCGGGAAAAACCCCAAATCAGACCCCCGGGGGGGGTTTTTCCTTTTTTTTCCAAAATTAAAGGGGCCCTTTCCCCCCCCCGGATTTTCCCCCCGGGGTTTTTGGGGGCCCCCCCTTTCGGGGGGGGGCCCGGGTTCCCCGTTTCAAAAGGGGGGGGGGGAGGGAAAGGGGGTGGGCAAAAAAAAAAAACCCGGGGTTCCCAATGCCCCAGGGAGCAAAATTAAAAAAAAGGGGGCCCGAAAACGTTTTGGGGGGGGGTTTAAAAGGGGCCCCCCGGTGGGGCAATTTCTTTTTAAAAAGGGCCCCCCCCTTTACGAAAAAACCTTTTTTGGGGGCAGGTCCCTTTTGGTCATTTTTTTCTTTTGGGTGGGGGGAGACCGGGGGGGTTTTTTCCCCTTTGCCAGGAGGGGGTTCCCCCTTCGGTGAGGGGTTTGTTTTCTAAATTTTGGGGAATGCCAGGGAAACCCCGTTTCCCCAACTTTTAAAAGTGTAAAAATGTTTGGGGGGGGGAAAATCACAAGTGTGTTTTGGGACCGGGGGCTTTAAAAATTTCAGGGGGAAAAAAGGGGGGGGGGGGGGGGGCTTTTGGGGGGGAAACCAAAGCCTTTTTTTTCCCCCAAACCTTTTGAGGGGAGGTTTTTAAATTTTGCGGGGCTTTAACTTGTGGGCCCGGGGGAGGGGAAAAAAAAATAAACAGGGGTTTCCCCGGCTTTCCCCCACCCCCCGGGCCCCCAAAAACCCGGGGGTTTAAAGCCGGGTTTTTGGGGTGTTTTTCCCCCGGGGGGGGTTAACCCAAAAAACCTGGGGTTTTCTAGTTCCAAAAAAAATAAACACTTTAAAAAACAATTTCTTAAAAGTGTAGGGTTTTTTAAAAATTTTTTTTTTAATTTACTTAAATTTTTTCTTAAAACCTTTTTGGGGGACTTAAGTTTTTTTTTTTTAATTTCCCCCTTTTTTTTTCTCCCTGAACAATCATCTATAATAAAAAAATGTCTGATTTCCTTCAAACTGTCTATAAAAGTTTTTCAAAAACATTTCACTCATTTTTTGCTAGGATCAACTTTTTTAGTTTTTCATCATCTGTCCATATAAACCTTCTTGTGATAGGGTTTTGGTTCCATTTTTAATTTTGGACAAAAAATTTACTAAATAAACAAAATTTTTAACGATAAAACTGTTTGAATGGGTTTCGAGGACAAATTTATTTTTTTTTCCCACAGCCAGTTTTGTCCAAAAAATCAATGAAAAAATGGGGGGTTTTTGTCATAAAGTTTAACATCGGCATTGAAAACCATGGGTTTTATAACAAAATTTTTTAAAAAAAACCAGTTAGTGTTGTTATCAATCTCTGTCAAAACTTGTTCAGTATAAAAAAAAAACCCTAAAAGGGCCCCAAATGTGTAAGATTAATCCATTTGGGAGTTCTGTAAGATCGTTTCTATTTTAGACTAAAAAAATTTTTGTTCTTTTGTTAGGGACCTTAATATCCTCCCCATTGTAAAAACGACGACAGTAAAAATTTTAAGTTTTTCAACGCTAAGTTTTCCCCAGCAAAAATAAAAATTCCCTTTTTCAAAAAAGTTTGTCACGGGACCCCAGAGCTCCATTTTTTTGGCCTCTTTCTTTTAAGACAAAAATTTTTAAATATCATTGTGAACGTTCTCCAATTTTTGTGCGTGGAATGAACGAAATTTTGTAGAAGGCCTTTTTTTAAAAACCGTTTTCTCTTCTGGGGAGGATGTACGGGTTTGTCCCCAAAACGGCTTTATTTCGATCTCTTCCCGACTGTTGCCCCCCTGGCATAAGATTTTCCCTTTGAAAAGGGGCCCAGAGTTCAATGCTTTCGAAATTTTTGGGGGCCGGCCCAAAAAAATGTAAATGGGTTTAAAAAATTAAAATTTTTTTATGTCCCTTTTCCAAAATAGGGTTTTCTAATTGCCATTTGTTGTAAATTTTTCGAACTTTTTTTATTTTCCCATACTGCCCGGCCGCATTATTTGTTTTAAAATTGCGTAGTTTGTTCTAGTTTAGGAAAACCTTTTGTTGTCGTAAACCTCTTTGCCCCTTATAATAACCATCTTTAGTTTACTAAAAAACCCATATAAAGTGCCCTAACCCTCACCGTTTTGTTCAAACCCCAAAACGCGGGCAAGGCCCTTTTAAATTCCCTAAAGTTACAACCCTCTCAGGCCTAATTTTAACCCCCTTTCCCTTCGGGTCCCCCCGTGACATTTTTTAAAAAACAACGTTTTTTATTTTTATTTCTAAAACAATGTGCAGTTTTATCACATTTTACGACTTTCCCTGTTTTTTTCTGTGTTTCTTTATATTAAAGGGATTTTGACCCCCCGGGCCCCAAACAAGCAAAATTTTTTAAAACTGAAATTAGGGAATTGTATAATTTCAAAAACCGCAATAGGGCAGCCTTTCCCCCTGATGGAAGACCCTTTTTAAAAAACGGGGTGGGGGGCCTTCCATAAATATAAGTTTTCATCATTTCCCTCAGCTCGTCCAAATAACAAAGAGAAATTAAATTTAAAATGCAAGATCGGGGCGGGATATTCTCCCTCATAAGAAATTTTTTTTTTCGGGTTTAAACTCAAAACTATAAAAGCCCGTTTGCCCATTTGGCAAAGCCAAAGATTTTAGCTAGCTCCCCATCAAAATAGTAACCTCCCTTTTTTTCTTCAGGTTTGAATGCTAACATTATTTTAAAATTTTCCCCTTTGGTTAATTTTGGGAAAAGAAAAGTCGAAGTTACTAAAAGGCCTTTTTAAGCGAGCAAAAACCCAAAACCAACGGGTTGGGTTAACTGGCAACTAAGTTCCCTCTATTATAAATTTTTTTTAATCAAAAATTTTTTTCCCTTTTTGGAAATTCCCCATTTTATATTAAACCAAAAACGACTTTTTTAGAAAATTTCATGGAGTGCGACCCTTTGGGGTTTCCCCGCATTAAATTACCCAAAGCATTTCTAAAAACGGAAGGAAACTGTTTTGAGTTTTTTATTGTTACAAACATTTTTAAAAAAAATTTAAAAATAAATTGAAATTCAAAATACTAATGCAAAATTTCGGGGGGGGGCCGCATTTAAAATTTTAAAAAATATAACAACTGAACCCCCGACTTTTCTGGGGAACTCAGCCCCTTGACGGCCTTTAAGGTAAAGGTTATATCCCATTAAACAGGAATAACTTAAACCCCTCCTATTAAAAAAGACCTACTTTTCGCGAAATGGGGATTCAGATTTCATCCGATGCAGTTTTATCAAACGGGTTAAAAACTTTTTTTTTGGTTTTGTGCATAAACTGGGTGTGGAGTGTCGTATGCGGGGATCATTAAATCACCCTTTATCCTTTGGTGAGGTCAGTGTTTTGATTTCTTTTTTTTATTACCCCTTTCAACGAAATTTTATCTAAAACTGCAAGCGCCTTTCCCAAAATTTGACAAAAACTTTAATCCTTTCGGGCAACAAAATTTAAAAATTTTAAAAAGGCGTTGAAAGGACCCTTAACAAATTTTGATTTTTACCCAAAGCCCAAGTTTTTTGGGGGGGGGGGGGGGGGGAACAAAAAAGTTGGATCTTAATAAATGGTTTGGGAAAAACCCTTTTTTTTTTTGGGGCGTGCACGGGAAAGTATAACTTTTGTTTGGGAATCCTCCTTACACATCTTTCCCTTCCGGGGGCACAACTGTTCCCCTGGGTCCATAGGGGCAAGGGGAAAACACGTGGAAAAACTTTTATTTTTTTAAGCCCATTTTCAAAGGGGCCTAACTAGAGGGGGGAAATTTGGGAACGAATAAACGATTTCCATTCGTACTTGGGGGTTTGGTTTTTTCCCTAGGTTCGCAAGCACATTAAAGGGAATCCAAAAAAATAAACTAAACCTTCTCCTTGGCTTTGATCACAAAAACGTACTTGGCAAATTTTTAGAGGACGCCATTAATTCTGCAATGGTTTTGGGCCCTTCAAGAAATTTTAAAAAGGTACCAAAAAAATGTTTTAAAATTTTGAAGTTTCAAAAAGTAATTTTGGGCGGTCGGCACTGGGTTTAAAAAAGGTTTGCCTTCTGACCTAAAGATTTTCAGTGGGAACAATAATAAACTATAATAATGAAATCCTTTTTTGCGGGGAAAAGAACGGGAAGGTTGGACAAAACGACAAAAAATTCCCTTTTGACCCAGAAAATTATTACAAACAAAAAAAAAACAAGAATGGCCCCCCCCAAGGGAAATAAGCCCAATCCAATCCCCCGGGGCCCAAACCCCCAAAAAGGCCTTTTGGGAAAGACGCGTGGGGTTTGACCAGGAAAATATAAAAAAGACAGCATTTTGCTTTTGATTAACTGCCCAAGATTACTTGGCCCCTTTATCTTACTAAAAAAGTAACCCAACTTTTAAAGCCCAACTAATGTCCTTTAAAGGGCTCACCAAAAAGAAAACACTTTATTTGGGCCGTTAAAAAAAACCCAAAGCTAACAAAACCCCAAAACCCAAAATTTATAACGGGCAAAAATTATTTTGGGCCTTGGGGGCTAATTTTTTTTAGTAATTTTGGGAAAGGGGGTGATCGAGTTTTTTTTTTTTTACCCTTTATTTATCTGATGACGGAGGTTGGGGGGCCCCTGGGCATTTGCTCCCCCCCCCCAAACCGCCGCCTGTAAAAAGCCATCACCAGTGTACTTATTGAAAAAAGCCCAAAGGGGCTTTTATTACACTTGTTTAATTTGACACCTTAGCTCTCTAAACGGGTTTTTTAAATTGGGTTCGGGCCTAACGTTGTGTCTTCATAAAAAATTTTCTTTGGTTTAGTTTTTTTTCCTTATTCTGCCCAACTTTGAGTTTTTAAATTTTTTGTTCTCCGGTTAGTAGACAACACTTCTGTCTTGCTGATTTTCTCTTGTTCAAAGTTTTTAAGTCTTTGTTTATTTTTCTTTAACACCAGGCCCTAATTTTTGGGGTAAATCAGCCTAAAATTTTTTTTCTTTTTCCCCTTTTTATATGCTCATCTAGTTCACCCAGTTTTGCAAAATTTGGGTTTTTTAAAATTCGCCTCTGTTTCTTCTCAAAAGGCATGATTAAGGGCCGTTATTTCCTTCATAGGTGGGCGGGGGAAATCGTGAAATTAGTTTTTAATGCTGTTTCTTCTGAAAAATTTGGTTTCTGCTTCTTTTGCTTTTTAATTATTTCGTCTGCTTTTTTTGTTTTTAAACCTTTAATTTCTGTTTTTTGCTTTGGGGGGTTATTTTTTGGGAGTTTTTGGGTAGTGTGTTTTGAAGTTTAGAAACTGCCTCACGTCTAATCTTCGCGGTTTGGGGCAATGCCAAGGCGATTTTGGGATCGCTAACAACTGAGCCTTTGTTTTTAATTGAAAGTCTTTGCAAAAAAAACTTTGATGGGTCGGGTTTTAGATGTAAGTTTTGTAAAATTTTCCCCTTCTCTTTTTTAAAAAAAAAACAAATGGTCATTTTGTTTAAAAATTTTTCATTGGTCTATAAATTGGGGAAAGGTTTTTTGGCCCCTTAAACTTTGATAAAATAAATTTGCCCTTACTTTCTTTTTTTTTCCCGGGGCCGAAATTGATTGTAAAGGGATGTTCCAAAAGGAGTCATTTCACTCATTTTGGTCTCCAGGGAATAAAAAACATCAAAATCTTCTTCCCCTTTCAATGCCTCCAAGGGTTTTTTAAATAATTAATTTTTTAATTTGTTTTATAAAAAAATGTCACAAGCATATGGCTCAATTCTTGACCCGAAATAAAGCCCAAAAGGGACCCCCTTTGGGCGTAAAGGGGAAAATTTAAACAGAATATTATTTTTTCCAAATAATCCATCTATTAATTAAATTCAGATCAAATTCTTATTTGTTAAATTTCCAGACCTAGGAGCAGAATAAAGGGAAATTGTCCCGGGGAAATCTGCAGGGTTTTAAATTTTTCAAAATAAATTTGATTCAGAAACCGGGGAAACCTTTTTAAAAATTTAGGGGGAAAAACTTGGGAAGTTTTTAAAGAATTTGGGGGGAAAGGGAAGGGTTTAAGAAAATTTTTTTCTATAAAAACTTGAGGGGGAAAGAAATATTTTTTTTACACAATGCAGACAATTTTTTTAATCTATTGTGTTTTTAATGGCAAAACCGCGAATGAAAGGGCTGACCCCCAAATTTTTGGGCGTTTAAAGGGGTTTCCGAAAGTGATGAAGCACTAAAACACAGAAAGACCCCCGAAGAGCTAAAGAACGGAAACAAGCCCAAGCTGAAAATTTTTCCCTTATGGAATCGCTTTTCCATCCCCTTTTGGATTTTGAGTTTTTAAAGGGCCGCATGCGCCTTACTTTCAAGGGGGAAATTAAAAAGGACAGATTGCATATAAACCCTAACTTTTAATGAATACAAACTTGTCATTAAATCTACAGACACTGTTCTAAGAAACAGCATTTTCGACATCTCGTTAGAGTTTGACATTGTTACAACCCTAACTTGGGCAAGGCTGATTAAAGCAACAATATCAGTCACGATTATCAATATTTTTACAAAGAGTGATTAAACATACTACAAACCTTTAAAACGCAGGGCAGACACTATTTTGGAATTTTATTTAAAAAGGGGGCTTGCAGAAAGGGACCCCAAAAAGGGGTATTTTTTTTGCTGTGTGAAGATGAAGAACCATCCCAAAAAGGACAAAGGGGAAAAGTTTATCAACCCAAAAAATCACAAAGAACAATGTAAAATTGAGGGAAAAGCCCCAAACCCAAAAGAAAAACGGTAGTGGGTTTAAACCTTATCTTTTCCCTTTTTGATGAAATAAAAAAAATATTTTGGAGGGGGGGGGGTGTAGAAACCAACAGAAAGCCCCTTTTTCTAAAGTTTCTACCCCTTCACAATGTTAGACTTGTTTGATTTTTTAAAACAACGAAATACGGTTAAAATTTGGATTTAAAACCTTTTAAGGGGTCGACGGGAAGGGGTTTTTTAATTCGGGGTTGGGGGCTTTGAAAAAAAAATGGGAAAAAACTTTTAAGACGTAATAAAACATTCAAATTGATAAAAAAAAAGAGAGTATAAACCATTTTAATGATAAATTGGTTTTTAATAAAATGATTTTGGAAAGCTGAATATTCAAGAAACAATTAAAAAATATCCAATACTAAATTTTTTTTAAATTTTTAAAAAAACATTCTTTTCAGGGTTTTTTTCCCAAAAAGGGCCCCAAAGAAGAGAACTCTGTTGGTTTTGGGGGACATAAAAACTTTCAGTTTAAAACAAACATAACACAAATGCAAACCCAACTAGGGGCAGGCCCTTTCAAAATACAGTAAAAAAAAAACGAAGGTATTCTGCTTTCTTTAAATACTGTTACAAAATTTTTAATACGGGAGCATCGATCACTTAGTGTTTTAACACATAACAAGTGAAGGGGTCTCTTGGGGCAACAGGCAAATGAGCTCAGGCAGCTTTACCCTGGGCGTTTGTCTTTAACTCTTGGCCTGTTTTCTTTTGGGTTTTAAATTTTCTGTCAGCAAAAAAAAAAAGGGCAAAACCCCAAAAAGCACACGGGCTTTTTGGGTTTCAAACTAATAAAAAGCTAAATTTTGGGTTCCTTCAATTTGAAAATAAAAAAAGCACTTGCCGGACTCAAACCCATCAGGGTTTAAAGGGAATTTTTTAGTCGCCTACAGCTGTTTTTGAGGCCTACAAAAGACAAAAATTTTTTGATTCTTTCAAAAAAAAGGAAAGGGCAATTTTTTCTCAAAAACCCCATACACCAAACCCAAAATAAAAAAGGAAGTTTAAAAAAAAGGTAAACAAAAAAACCCAATTAAACTTTTTTCTAAACAGCCCACATTAACAACCCCAAAGGGCGTTTTTAACTTTATTTTAAGGGAGCCCAACACAAAAAAGACCTTTGGGGAATATTAAATTCTGATTAAGACGACTTTGGAGTCGATGGTTATTTTTTTTTTTTGAAAAAATTTTATTTTGGGGGTTTAGAAAAAAAATCGGGCATGGATAAGAAAAAATTAAAGGTTCAGATAAATTTGTTTAAAAGCAATTTTCGGGGAAGGGGGGCTTTTTGTAAAAAATTTTAAAATGAGCCCGTTTTGGGAAGGGTTATTGACCCAAAACAAACGGGGGGGCAAGCGTTGTACATGCTTTTTCCCTAAAGTTCCCAAGTAAACAAAACAAAAAACCCTCCAGTTAAATTAAGGGGTAGTTTTTTTAATCGCCCTATAAAACAAAAAACGAAAAAAAAACCTAGAAGTCGGGGTCCAAATTAAACAGCAGCTATTCTTTCTTAAAAATGATTTAAAAACGCCTGTTTGGGGGGGGAAAACAACTTCTTAAACTAAATTTTAAATGAAGCCTTTTTTAAAAAGCAGCTAAAATGAGAGGCTCGGGTTTGGGTTTCGGGAGGTGAATCCTAACATCAGATTAAAAACCAAGCAAAGGGTTGGGGCCAAATTTGTGGGCAAGTCTTACATTCCATTTGCCTCCAACTTTAAAGGGGGGCAAAACGAGCATTTCTGAACAAAAATTTTTTTAGACGCCCAAAATTTTTGGGGGTGGTTCCCTTGGGCTAGGCGCATCACGTTCCAAAAATGCAGAGAGAGTATTTTAACAATTTGCAGTGGGCTAAGGATTTTAATTTTAAAAGGGGCCCTTTAATTTCCAAAGGGCGGGTGGGAAAAAATTTGGGATCATTTTTGAAAGAACAAAATTTCTCCCAAATAACGGGGTTAATGTTAAACATGGTCTGAAGAAACCAAACCTTCCCCCATTTAGAGTGTCTAAGAACGGGGCCCATAAAATTAGGCAACCCAAAAAACCAAACATCATGAAAAAAAGACTTTACCCCTGATGCCCCAGCCATTTCAGGATTGCTTTAAAAAAACGCTGAACCCCACAATGGAAAGATTACTATTGCATATTTACAAAACCCAAAAAGGCAAACTAAAATTTTTAGAAAATGTTTAACAAGAATTCCCCTCCGTTCAAGCGGCAGGGGAACATGTAAAACATTGTTTTTTAGTCCTTTTGTTTGCAATACAGAAAAAATTTAGGGCCAAATTGGGGGGAAGGGCAGAAAGGGTTAGTTTTAAAGAATTAAAAAAAACTCCAGGGGGTCGCCAAAAATTTTTGGGTTTTGCAAACTTTTGAATCGCTTATTTTTCCAAAAGAAGGGCCAAACCCTGCAGAAATTTCCCAAAAACCCCTTTTTTTAATGAGTAATCATCAGATTTTTTTCTTTGTTTTCATAAATTGTCAGGTGGGGATGGGGGCCCTTTTTCAAGCCAAAATTTAAAATAAAGAGGACCAAATTGCGGCTTAGTAAAGATTTTTACAGCGCATGCAGCAAGTGCTTTAATGCTTTTTCTAAAAAAATTCTGAATTTTATCTAAAATTTCATATGACACCCAAAGGGCCCAACAAAAATTTATGACCACCAAACTCATTTTTTTGGGGATTTGGGGTTTCAGTTTTAAAAATGGCTCCCCAATTAAATCCAAAAAGAAGGGGACCTTGATACATTAGGGGAAAGTTTAGAGGGGGGCACCCAATAAAAATTTTGGCAATCTTCAACAAAAGGGTTTGTACCCGGGGGGACTGGGACTTTTTTCCTTTTTTTTTTTTCCCTAATTTTGCGGGGTTTACGACCCTCATCTTATTTTGCAAGCATAACTAGCGCCTTTAGGGTGTCATCATTGGGGGCAGTCATCGGGAAAATTTACATGTGTTTCACTTTAAATAATTTTTTTTTTTTATAAACTCTAGGGCAACACCTGAGGGGTTCATTAGAGTCACTGGCGGGATCCTTAAATCCTGCCCAATAACAAAAACACAAATTTTTGAAAAAAACCCCTTTGTTAAAAAGGGGCGTTTACCCTTAGGGATTAAAACATGAACAGCTGGGAAAAATTTTTGGGACGAAGATACACTTCCCCTGGGGGGGGGGGCCCGTTCTTTCTATTTTTTGGGGAAAAGGGGCCCATAAAGTGATTCTGTTTAAAAGGCATGCTAAAAGAAGCGGGGGCAGAAGTTAGAGTGTAAAACAGGGGAGATTTATCTTTTCCTATTTAATGGGGGTTTACCTTTTTTTTGGGGGCGGAAAATCTTTGAAAATTACAGAAAAGACCGGGCTTTGAAACTTTTACATTTTGGTTTCCCCGCCATTACATTTCTCCCCCGGGATGAGCGGGGGAACGGCTTCTAAAATATACAGGGAAAACAAAATTTGACTTTGTTTTTTACCTTCCAATTTGCTTCAGATAAATTGAAAAACGGATTGCGGGGGGGAATTTCAGTAGGCGTCGCCCCAAATTACTTTTAAAAGCAAAAAACAAATACTTGGGAAACGACTATAAAATCCAAAATAAAAGGTCTAACTTTTCTTATTATTTGGGAGGGCAAAAAAATCTGAAAGGAGGGGCTATTGAGTCAATCACTTCCATTACGAAACTTTAAAATGTAAACGACTCAAAAAACATTCAAAATTTTTTAAAATGCTTAAGAGTTTTAAAGCTGATCAACAAAAAAAGGGCTTTTTTCTATAAGTTGATTTAAAATACCCCTCAAACTCCATGATTACCAAAATTACTATCCTTAGGGGGCAAAAAAAACCCTAAAAAGGGGGTCAATGACAAAACGGCCAAAAAATTTGGGTGCCAAATTTTTTGAAAACAAAAAAAATATTCTGCATTAAAAGACTTCTTAAATTTTTAAATTTAAACATGGTTTAAATTTTGACAGCTGTTTCATCGTATAATTTGGTTTTTTGATCAAAACATTTATTAAACCATACATCTTTAAGAACACGATCTCGGGAACAAAAACCCAAACAAAAGCTTTAAAGAAAAAGATTTTTTTCAAGGTTAAAGGAACAACACTTTTTTGGGGGAAAGAAAATTGGGAAAATTTTTTTCCGCAAAAAGCGAAAAGAGTTGGGATTGGTCACCAAGAGAACTTTGAAATTAAAGTCTTCTTAAACCCAATTTTTATAAAGGACTTCAAAGTTTCATTTCAGTTTTTTGGCATAAGGGATAAAAAAAAAGAAAGTAAAAATTTGGGGAAAAACCCCTGTTTTTTTTGGGGTTTACTTTTTTTTTAAGCTTTCAAAGGGCTTTGATGTTAAATTTCTTTACAAATATTTTTAAAACCCTTGTATCCGGGTTCCAAATTTCCCTGTACAAAAGATACAGATTTTTTTAAAAACGACATCCCTACTGCAAAATTTTTTTTACAAAGACAGGGAAATTTTAAAAGGGAAGCAAAAGAGCATGCCGGAGGGACGACACTTTCCTGAAAACCCTAAAGATTCCCCCTTTGCATTAAACGGGGTTAAAACCAAAATTTTTGGGTAAGATGAAGATAAAAATTATTTTTGGGGGTTTTGTGATCAAGGAGTTTTTTGGGGTTTGAGGTTAAAATGTATAGTATTTCAACCAAACAAAAGTTGTTAAAAAAAAAAAAGGGGGAATATCCCCCGCAGTTTTTTGGGGGCTTTTTAAAGGGCAAAACCCCATGGAAAAAATTTAAAAAAGGGAAGCATTTTTTGGGGAACAATAAACTTTTCATCATGAAAATTTAACAATCTGCGATCAATTTCTGCATGAGATTAACAAAAAACCCAATTTGAAAAACAAAACGGTCTCTTTGCCCGGGCACTAACAAAAAAAGGGAGTTTTTTGTTAATCCAGAGTTTTCAAAATTCAATTGGCCATTGGAAATAGTAAAAATTCATAGGGGTTTTAATATTTTTCAGAAATCCCCCACTTTTAAATTTATATCATCATCTAATTTAGAAAAAATTAAAAAATTTTTTTAAAAATCCTAATGGGGCTTTTAAATTTTTTTTGCCAGTTAAACCGAAATTCATATTCCCATACCCTTTAAAAAAATAAAAGTTTTTGGGTTTTTAAAGCGTTTGCCCCTGGCAAATTGTTCTACCAGGGATTTTTCCAATTTTCCTCAAATACTTCTTTAATGATATAATTTAACCCTTCAAATAAATTTTGGGCATTAATTTTAAAGGGATTTTTCCCTTTGCCTTTTTCTCCCATTTTCCCTTTGGCTTTCCCTTTTTAAACTCAAATAGATTTGCCTAAATTAAAAAGTTCTTGAAGTTTAAACCTATATCATCAACCAATTCAGAAAAAATTTTTTCTTATGTTTGTTTGATGTGCACAAATTTTTTTTTATTTTTTTAATATTTTTCTGCTCCCAATTTAAAAATTTTTGGGGTTTTTTGGTTTTCATGACAGGGATCAATCTTTTTAAATGCTAGTCGAATAGCAAGTTTACAATAAAATATTTCCTGGGTTTTAATTTCAAGGACTCTTCCTTCACCTTTTTTTTGCTTCCATTTGCCTTTTTACGAAATATTTTTCCTTTTCCCCTTTCCCTTGCCGGCCATTTTAATTAAAAATTAAAAAATAATTAAGCGACTGGAACTGTGTCTGGAGGGATTATCTGCTTTTCTTTTTTCCCACAAAAGATCTTGGGGGCGGGCTTTTTGTTGTTCAGTTTCTTTTAAATAATACATGGGCGGATTAATTTTCCAAAATTTTTTTTTTAAATCTCAATATCAACACTCCAAAGGGGAATCGTTCCCGATGCGAGTGCCCCCTTTCCCCGCTTCCCCGAATAAAGGTATCTCACTTTCAAACCAAATGGTAATAGTTTGTTTGTTAAAGGGACTCCCCCTTCAACAACATTTATTTGTTTTTTTTCCCGGGATTGCTTGTATTTGGTTTTAGACCTTTAAATTCTTAAATTTTTCATTGCATTTAGAACTGGGGGAAACCCTTTTCTAACCCATTCGTGTTGCGAAAATTTGCCCAATCAGTTTCTCTGTGATACTGGAAAGGAGAAAACCTTTCGGGATAACGGTTTGTTAAAGTTTTAAAACCAAAAACCCTTGATCTGTGAACACCCAAATTTGCCTCTTTTAATTTTAAACTCCAAAGTTTTAACAATTTTTGTTTCACTTTTTCCTTTTAAAATTTTTTTCCCGGGGTAAAACCGACTTGAATCATGCGGGGGATAAGTTAACGGGCCTCTTTGAAAATTTAAAAGTTGTATAGGACGGAAAAAAACCCAAAAAGCACTCTTTTGTGTTAAGGGTTTCAGCATCTTTGTATTTTTGGAAGCTATATAAATACTGTAAGTGCGTACTTAAATCTTTTTCGTCTAATCGTATCAGGGGGTTTTAAATATAAAAGATCCATTTATGGGTTTGTATTGGATTTAAAAATTGCACAAATTTGGGTCTTTGTATTTGTTTAGGCGCAGGGAAATAAAAATTTTTCCAAATCGTTTGTTTTGATAACCATTTTTTTTGCTGTTTTTTTCACTTGACTTTCCCGCTGCTTGGCTTAGCTTTTTAAAATTGGGTGTTTTTTTCCCTGTCCAAAAAACCTTTTGGCGAATAATAATCTTTTTCATTTTTTGATTAGGGCCAATATTTTGCCCCAACAAAATACACAACGGGCAAGCCAAAAGCAATAAAAAAAAATTTCTTGCATCTTTTGGTTTTTTGATGGGTTTATTTGTAAAACGCTTTAAAATTTTTTGGGGGCAATGTCTTTGATTGGCTTGCCTGTTTCAGGGTAATTTTTTTTTATTGCTTGGGTCAAAATCTTTAAAAAGTGTAAGCTGCATGTCCCTTTTTTCAGTACAACGTTTAAAAAAATCTAACTGCTCAATTTTCTTTCTTTTCATACGCAGCTTGTTCTGGGGGGCCCAGTTGGGGTCCCTACTTTGTTATGTTTTTTTTTTTCTCCGCCGCCCTCCCGAGGGTTTTCTAAACCGTAATTACTTTCCGCTAAAAGCAACGCATTTCACCACAAACGCCGGCCCCCCCATCATCATCACGAGTGAAGCCAATTTTTTTTTAAAAAAGGGATTTTTTTAAATTTTTCATATAATACTGTCTGGGAATTATTCCCTTGGGTTAACTAGAAAATCTTTCGTAGCAAATGAAGCGTAAAAACAGCAATCAGCTTTGGGTGAAGGGCTTCAAAGCCAATTTGCCAAATCTGCTGGTTTTTTTTTTAACGGGTTTTTAACCAAAACATTGTGGGGATCCCTACACTTAGGCCTTCCAATAACAAGAAAAAATGGTATAGGAGGTTTGTAAAATTTTTTTTCGGGGGCTTTATTTTTTAAAAAAAAAAAATTTAAAATTTATTTATTAATAAAACATGAACTTTCGATGACCCCACTAAACGTTCCTGAACTTATGATTACAAATGTTTAATTTAAAGGAAACCAAACTATTATGCCTAAAAAGGAAAAGGTGTATTCTTTTTTCCTTCGTGTGGGAAAAAAAAAAACATTACCTTGGAAAAAGAATTCCCGGATAGAAAAAAAGAACAAACCCGAAATTTGCCACAAGACATTTGGGAAAAATATCACCAAAAAGTATTTAAGCGCAACTGGGGTCCCAAAAATGGGAAAAATGGTTGGGCAAAACGGCTTTTAGTTTGTACACAAAACTAGATAGTTTGATTTTCTCCCAAATTTATTCTGAAAAAAATTTTTTTGTATGATTTAACAACAGGGTCCCGTTTTAACAAAGTCATTAAAAGGGCTCCTAGGATGTGATCTTTTAAAAAAAAGATTTGGAAAAAATTGTTTTTTTGCCTTAAACATGGGATTAATTTCTTTTAATCATATAGATTTTGTTTCCCCCCAAAAAATGACCGAGCCAGAAAATCACAGAAAACATTGAAGGAGAAATTTACCAGGGAAATAAAAAACCTCCTCAAACCTGGGGCGTTGGGGAAACAGGAAAAAAAAATTTGGGGAGAGTGGAACAAAACAAAAAAAAATTTAATGTTTGGGAATCACAGAATATAACTCATAATGAAAACATAACACCCGGGGCCCAAAGGCCCCAAAAAGGGGTGCCACCGCCAGCTGGGAAAAAACACAAATTTATTTTAAAAAACCTTTCGCCGCCAAATCGTCAAGGATTTTTTGGATTAAAAAAGTTAGGGATTTTGGCGTCAATTTCTGTTTGGTTGGGGGGGTTATTACGGGTTTTAAAAACATATACAAAAAAGCCAGCAAAAACCAAAACAGTCAAAAAAAACTCAACCACTAAATTTTAAAAATCCAAACAAAAAAAACATGGCCAAAAAACCGCCAACAACAAAAGATCAAAAAAGGGGTTCCATTTCAGATGGGGAAAAATATTTCAAGAAAATTAAAAAAATAATTATAAATTGACTTGAATAAGAAAATTGGGTTTTAAAATTAATAGGGTAAATTAAGTAAAAACTTAAAGTAACTTAAGGTTTAAAGAACTTTTAGGGAAAATTGAATTTAAAAAATTTAAGGGGAAAAAGATTAAGAACTAGATTTTAAGAAACTTGGGGTAAAATTTTATTAAGAAATTTGGGGTGACTTAAAGGGCTTGGGGTAACTTAATTTAAAGGGGCTTGGGGGGACTTAATTTAAAAACTTAATTAAGGACTTGGGGTGGGCTTTTAAAAAGGGGCTTGGGGGTACTTAATTAAGGACTTTTTGGGGTACTTAATTAAGGACTTTGGGGGGAAAAGGGAACTGTAGGACCACTTTTCCCTTTGATAATTGTCCGCCACTTTTTCTTTGTTTTGAACCCGGGGTTTGCGTTGGGGGGCCCGTGGGAGGGGGTTTCTTTTGTCGGGCTGGCCTGCAACTACAAATTAAGCGCTAAAGAAGAACCCGAGAAAAAAGGGAGGGTCAAAGCTATAGCAAAAGGGGAACGGTTGGGTTTTTGGGAAAAGGGCCCGGGGTGTGGCAGAAAAGAGTATCCAATTTGGGGAAATTAATGGGCCGGGGGCCTTCCCCGACGGGCTCAACACTTTTTAAAAATTGGGGTTGTGTCGCGCTGGGTGTTTTGTGTTTGTGTGTAAAAAAGTGTAATTTATTTAAGTTAACTCCCTTTTTTGCCCTTGGATTAATAAACTAAGAAAGACGACAGAACTCTTTGGGAAAAAAATCCAAGGGAAATCGCAAATTTTGACCCAAATTTTCCAAAAGGAAAAAAACAAAGGGCCCTTCGGTTGACGCCAAAGATACATGCTTTCCTAAAAACCCACGCCGGTTTTTGGGAAAACTTACTGGGTGTAAGGGGAAAGGGAAGGTTTTTTTGTCCCAAATAACTGAAATGTGGGTGCTTTTTTCTGTGTAAACAAAGGCCTCTTTTTCTGTGTTTTTAAATCGTAAACCCCCACAACCCAACAAACCGACAAAGGCACAACTGAAAACGGCGGGAAAATTTTTTTGGGTTCCCCTTCCCAGAATGTTCAAGAACAAATTTTTGACAAAAACCCCAAACTCCGGGGGAGCCCGGGGAAAAAGCAGTAGGCGGCCGGGGAGGCGGGGTTTTATTATTTTTTTGGGCAAAAACAAAAGGGAAACACCACAGTTTTTAAACAAGGAACGCTCCCGGCCTTCTGACTTACTTTCCCTCGTTTATAATTGTGTTGTCTTGGTCTTGGGGAAAAAAAACTGGGCAGTCAACCGACTGGTTTGTACAGACTGTTTTGGGGGGAAAGGCAGGACACTATTTTTTATAGATGACTGTTCGGGCCGAAAAATGGCTTTCAGTGGAAAAACATGGGTGGGATAAGTTTTTTTGGGTTTTATGTCAAAAATATAAACTTTTGTTTTAAAAGCTTTAGAGAACAAATTAAAAAACAAGGGGGTTTTTAATTCCCCCATGAAAGATAGAGAAAGCATTTGATGAAAAGGTAAGCGTGAAAATTTATTTTTTTTGAAGGACGAACAAGAAAAACGAAGGAAATTAAAAACAAAACTTTAAAGTCTCCCAAAAATTAAATAAATTATTTTTAAAAACGGATAATCCTAAAACACATTAAGTTGTTTGTAAAGTGTTTACTATTAAAAACTTTTGTAAACAAGGGGATTCTTGGGGAACCCCCCGGAGCAACCGCGAAACCGGGTTCAGGGCCGGGTTTGGGGCTGGCGGAGGGGGGGGGGAGCCAGAATGCCTGTTTACTTTTTCTCTTTGGGGGTTTTTAGCATTGTAAGTGTCATGGTTAACCTTTCCTTTTAAACAATTTCCCCTTTTCCCCCCAAAGATTTTTAAAATTTTTAATGTTTTGAAAAAATTTTACAAATTTTTTTTGATGCAAAAGGAAGAAGGGTAAAAAAGGGCCTTAAAGGGTTTTTACAAAAAAACATTATTTTCCAAATGGGGCAATAGCAAACCTTTTTAGCGGGCTCCTGGACGAACAAAGGCAGTTTTATGGGGCTGATTTGGGATTTAAAGATTTATGAGACCACCCCCCTCACAAGGGGTTGGGATCGGGAATGGGGGAAGGGGGACTGTCAGGCAGGGTTTTTTTTGTTTGTGTTTTTGTGTCCAATCAGAGGGTTTGGGGTTGGCGGTTCCTTTTTTTCTGGCCCAGGGGGATTTTCAAATTGGGAACTTTTAAAAAAAAAAGAGGGGGGGGGGGCTTTTGGGGGGTTTAAACGGAAAATCTTTTTGGGAATTTTCCTTCCCTCCTCCCGTCGGGGCCCCACCCCTTTCACTTGTGTCTGTGCCATATTAACCCAAAATTTTAGTACGTATGGGATTAAACTTTTTTGGGGGGGGGGGGCCCTTTTTTTTCTGCAACCTTGCATTAATTTGGGTTTTTAAAAACCCCGAAAGGGTCAACACAAAGTTCACCCACAATTTATTGGGGCCCCTTTTTTTCCCCTTTTTGATTGGGCCTCTCTGTTTTTTCAATTTTTTGAGCTGACTTGGGAGAAAAGGGAAAAAAGAAAAAAAAGGGTTTTTTTAGGATGAAAAACCCAAAACATAGGAGAAGGGGAAAAAAAGACAAAAAAAAAAACCCAAAAAGAAAAAAACGGGGCGGGGGAGAGAGGGAAAAAGAGGGGGGTGTAAGAAAGGAAAAAACCTGATTAGTAGGGAGAGACAAAATGAAGGGAAAGGAGGGTGAGGGAAGGATCATAGCAAGGGGAAGGCAGGGAAAAAAGAAAAGAAGGAAGGGGGAGGGAGAGATAGGGGGGGGAGAAAAGAAGAGAGAGGGGAGAGAGAGAGAGTGAGGGGGAGAGAGGGGAGAGGAGGAGAGAGAGAGGGAGGAGGAGCATTTGGAGGGAAGAAAGGAAGAAAAAGGGTAGGGAGGAGGGGAAAAGAAAGGGAAAAAAGAAGGGAAAACCAAAAAATAAAAAAAAAAGGGAATGTTAACGGAGGAGGACAAAAGCCGGGTGTATTTGGGAAAAGGAAAAGGAATTGGGGAAAAGTTTAGGGGTAGAGGACAAAAGGGGCCCATTAAAGGGGAAAAAAAGGGAAAAGGGGAAATTTTAGGGAGAAAGGGCAAAAACCTTTATGTATGGAACAAAAGGAAAAAGGGAAAAAGGGAAATGGGTTTTGGGAGGGGGAAAAAGCCTTCTTTTATGGAAAAAGAATAAATTGGGGAATGGTTTAAAAGGGTTCTTTACGCCTTCCCCTTTTTTAAAATTCTGTCGTACACGCGATCCCCGATTATTTTCATTTTTTTCTTGCCATCGGGAAAAAAACATTTCTAAATTGTTCTTTTTCGCCTGGTTTTGGCTTGACCCACCCTGTTGCACGCAACCCAAAAACATCCTCTCTTACCCCAGTTTGGAAAAGTCGACGTTGTTTAAGGTGTCAAAAACATTTTTGGGAAAATTTTTCATAAATCTTCTTTACCTTTTGGAATGGGGGCCAATGAAAACCCCAATTTTTTCCCCCCTTGAGAAAACCCCCTCTACTTCCTCCGACGCCCCCTAGGGTTTGGGGTTTTTAATTTTTCACTTTTTACTGTTAAATTTCCCCAGGCCCCACTCTTTTTCCCTTTTGGGGCCCTCACGTCCCCAACCAGGGGTGGTTACGAGGTTCCGTGCACATGTTTTTCAAAACGGCTGATAAGTCCTTTTTATTGTTTCCCGTTTTCCACGGTAGTGCAATTTGTCGTTAATTTCTTTTGGGACCTCTCCCACACTCTCCCTATTTTTCGGGTTTGATTCTTTTAATTTTTTTGCGCTAATGGCGTTTGTTCTGTCTGTTCCTTTTCTGTTGTTCCGTCTGCTTTTCCCGGGGCCCCCTCTTCTCTTGGGAAGCGAGACCGGCATGATTTCAGCAGCGAAGCAGCATTGATAACATTAAACCTTTTTTACTTTTTTGAAATGTTTAATTTTGTTTTCCCATGTTTTTTCGTCTTTAGCATTTGCGGGGGAAACAGGGGCCAGGATTCTGTTTTGATGGCTCCACTCATTAAAAAATTTTTCCCCAAACATGGAAAGCACAGCGGGTTTTCACACAGCACATCACGATCAAAATTTTTGGGAGCCCGATAAAAAACCGTGACCTTTAAATGACAATGGGCCCCCTCGCCTTTTAAAAATTTTTCGATTTGCTTGGCAAACCCCCGTTCCCTTGAAATAACTTGAAGTTAAATTGAAGGGTATCATTTTTTTCCCTTGCCCGACAATTTTCCCGTACATATTCAAATCAAATGAAAAAATTTGTCAACGGGTGCAAAACTAGGTAAGGGACAAGCATTTCACAAAAACCATCCAAAGGTGTTTCACACCAAATTGTCTCCCTTTCCCTTCCCCCCGGAAGTAAGGAAAATGGCGGTTCATACAGTGGGGGAACTGTGTTCCCTTTTGGGACGAAAGTGGGGAAAATTTTTGGCCCGGGGCCACAATGACAGCTCAATTTTTTTTTTTTTTTTTTTTTTTTTTTTTAACAAAACTGTCACTTATGTTTTTGGGCACGGGGGAAGACAGTAAAACAGGGGTTTTATGTATAATATACCCCCCTTTTTAACCCCCCCGCCTTCCAAACCCCCCCCCCCAAACCCCTTTTAAAACCTTTGAAAACTAACCCACACAACCAAACCCGACAAAAAAGGGGAAAAAGGGGGCACAAACAGGAAAAGGGTTTTATTTTCAAATTTACACACGCAGTCTCACCAACGGGAAAAGGCAGGTTTAAATCACCAAGGAAACTTTAAAATTTCCCAAAAAACACACACACACAACACACCACAAAAAACCCCACAATACAACACACAACACGCGCGCCTTGGGCGCGCAAATTTTTCCCCAAACGAAACAAACAAGCAAACAAAAAAAAAAAAAAAAAACAAAAAGAAAGGAATTTTAACTATAAATAATAACACCCAATTCGCGACCAAAACCCCACAGGTCCCCTTTGTATACCTGTGCACGGGGATAAAGCTGGGGCACTCAAAATTAATGAACCCTTTTTTTTCCCCTCTAAAGGGGGCCCAATTTCCCCAAATGAACAAAAGGGTGAAGAACTACATCAACTGGTAAACCCAACCCAAGGGTGAAATATCAAAACAAGGTTGATATTTCCCTTTGAAACCCAAAGGAAAAACAACCCCGCGATGCATTTAGCCACACCCTGCCTTCTCCCAAGGCCCGTATTTCCTTTATTTAAATAATTTTTCTCTACTGGTGTTTAGGGCTAACCCCACAAAACCCCCCAAAAACCCAAACCCCAAAATATCCCTTCACAAACCCCTTTTCTTTGTTCAAGGGGAACCCAAACCAACCCTTTTTCACTTTTAGTATTCTCACTCAAACGCTGGCGGCACTTTTCACACGCGAAAAAAAACCCCCCCCCCACCCACCCCCCCCCCCCCCCCCCAAAAAAAAAAAAAAAAAGAAAAAAAAAAACAAAAACAAAAAAAAAAACAAACGGGGGAATACCCGTAAAATGTTTTCCAATAAACCACGGGGGAAACGTCTTTTCTCCCGATTCCCCGACGCCCTCCGGCGTCCAATTTAACCACCAAAAAAAAAAAAAAAAAAAAAGACCCCCACTTTAAGCGCTTTTAAAACGAACATTGGAAAAAAAGTCGTGATGCATCGAAGGGGGTTTTCCCCCTCCCCCAACCCCACTTTGGGCAAACCAAAATTTTCCCAAATCACAAGTCACAAAAGGGGAGGAAAAATTTACCCGCAGTGAGCCCCCCGAGGTGCTTGCCCCAACCCCCAAAAAAGGTTTTGGGAACCGAGGTTGGAACTTGGGAAACACTGGGGACTGCAGAAATTCCCGGGGTCGGCGGGCCAGTCCAGGAAGAAAGCCAACCTCCAGGTTCGTTGGTTTCCCCCCCCAGGTTAAAAGGGGTTGGGCAGGGGTTTTACAGTGGAAGGGGGGGAGGTTTTGGGCGGGCCCCCCCCCCCCCAACCCGAGGGGGGCCGACCCTTTATTTGGGTCACTTGTGGGAAATAAAAATTAAAGGGGGAAACCTTTTGGGCCGGGAAACCCGGAAAAAGGAAATTTCTTTTCTACCGGGCAGAAAAAAAAAAGTTTTTTGCGGGTTTTTTTTTTAAGGGAAAGGCCCCCCTCTTATTTTGTTCATGTTTTTTTTTGCAATTTTTAAAGTTTACTTTACTAAATTTAGTTCCTTTTGATGTACACGTCCCCAAAACCCCAAAAAAGGGAACAGCCCGATTTTTAATTTTAAACCCATGACTTTTTTACAACCACCACCTTGACATCAAAATTTTTCTTTTACCAAATTTTCCCTCAAAACATTTAAAACCAGCTCCATTGACTTTCCAAATTTCCCTCAACGGCCACGAAAATAATTGTAACCGTTCCTTCGAAAACAGTGATTTAAAATGTCTGGGTTAAAAATTCCAAGACTTTCCCTTTTTCCCAAACGAAATCTCCAAGGGCAATGAATTTAGTAGGGATCATAAATCATTCACTTTTCCCAAAGAAACAATCCCGGGCCCTTAAAGTGACCACCAAAATACCAAAATCACAAATCAAGGGGCCCATTACCTAATAACATGCTTAAACAAAAATCCTCAAAAAAACATCCCCAAAGGGAAAACCAAAATTTGAATTGAACCCGGTTTCCCTAAATTTTCCCTTAGCAGGGGACCAAAAAAAATTTCCAAAAAAAACGTTTTAAAATAACAATTAAACAAGTGCTAGGACAATACCAATTTCGTAAGGGTTTGCAAAGGGTTTCCCGGGGGGTGCTTCCCAAACAAAATTTTCCTAAAATTGCCTACTGAAAAACCACAATGCTGAGGGAAAAAAATTTTTTTTACTGGGGGCACCCCCCCTCGACTAAAACAAAACCCAAAAATTAATTATTTATATTTTATAATAAAATATATTTATATAAAATTTTAACCCCAAAGTAACTTTTTGAGGCAAAAAAAAAAAAATTCCCAAGTATCTGAAACATCTTTTTTTGGATCATCAGGGGATTTTTCTTTTTTTTTTCCAATTTTTTATAACCTGTCCCAAGAAATCTAACTTATTAAATTTCTATTGTATTTAACCCTAATCCCTTAATATCACCTGCAAATCTTTAATAATAATTAGAAAAAAAAAAAAACCCTTTTAAATTAAAAGGGAAAATACCTAAAAATTTTCCTTTTTCCCCCCCAAAACCCGGGGCCCAGGGTTTGGGGCCCCACGGGTCAAAAAAAAACCCAAAAATTAACCCCACAAAACGTTGTTCCCAAACCGGGGTAATCACCACCCTTCCCCCCTATCGATTTGAAAAAACCCCACACACGCCCCAGACACAAGGCCGGGGCCCGTCAGTGTACCCTTTTTGTAACCCCCGACGCCCCCGGCGCCGACAGTCCCCTTTAATATTAAAATTCCGGTTTTTCCCCGCCCACACCAACCTACACTCTCAGAAAATAACAAATCTTAACCAAAACCCTTTAAAACAATATTTCGTACAAACCCACGACCAATTTTCAAAAAATAAAACATATTATGTCTTAAAACACAACAATACCAAAACCCGGGGAACTAATCCACCAAAGTGGGATCAATGAAAATCAGGGAAAAACAATTTTTTTATCCCTTTAAAAAAATTAAAGGCTTTCCCCTTGGGCTTTAAAAGGTTTAAGTTAAGTCTTTTTTTTTTTCTTTTTTCCCAAACCCTTTTCCGGGGGTCCCCCTTTTAAAATTTTCCCCCTTTTTCCTTTGCTTTTCCATCCCTCCCAAAAGAATTTTCCCCCCCTTTAGTTTGAACTCCAAAAAAACCCCAAAAAAAACCCTTTTCAATAAAAAAACCAAAAAAAAAAAAAAATCCCCTCCATTTTTTTTGGGGACGTAAATTTCAAAATTTTATAAACCATGATATTGCAAACAAACCAAAATAAAACCGCCCCACCCCAACCAATTTCCCCCTACTTTTTTCCAAAACGCTCACCTTGGTCCAAACAGGAACAAAAACACACTGGCGAAAAACCCCCTTAAATTTGGGCCCGGGGGCCCTAGAAAAATGCCCGCCCAAAACCCCCCGGGAAAAGCATAACCCGCCAAATGAAAATTTTAAACAAAACAAACCGGGCCCGTCCCAAAACTCGAAGGGCCAAAACCTTTAACAGGGCGGGCGGGGGCAATACCCAAAAACCCCTGGCCCCCCCTCGTCAAAATAAACTTTTAGCGCCCCTAACCCAAAACCCAAACCTTCTTTATAAAGCCTCAATTCCCTAAATAACTTGGGGGGAAAAACACAAAAACAACAACCCCCAAATTTACCAGGGAAACCCACAAAAACACCTACCAATGCACGGAATTACCCCCCAACCATCGAAAAAACCCCCCCAGTTCCCCAAAAGCGTTTTTTTACGCACGTAAAACCCCCTATTTAGCCCGGGAGTTTATTTCGTTTTCCCCCATCCTCCCCAATCCCAAGAGTTGACAGGGGAAGCAAACTCCCGGGAGGAATCACTCACCCCGTTCATGTCCCCCTGCCAACCAGGGAATTTGGAAAGGGCCAAAACATCCACAATTTTCACTTAGGCGACCTGAAAACAGTTCCCGGGGTGACAGGGTTTTTTGGGCCTTTGCCCAAAGAAAAAATGGGAAGTCGTCCAATTCCCCTAGTTGCTTGGGGGAAAAAAAAAACAAAACGGGGCAGAGCCTTCACGGGTTTTCAAACCTTTTTCGCCCCCAAATTTCTCTTTGAGATACCCCCCCCCCCCCCCCCCCCCCCCCCAAAAAAAAAGCCACCCCCCCCCATTTTAAAAAAAAAACCCCCCCGCCCCCCCCCCCCCCCCCCGAAATAAAAAGGGGGGGGAAAAATGAACATTAAAAAAAAAGAGAACGGGGCAAAAAGAGAGGGAATTCGGAAAACAGAGAGGAAAAAGAGAGGGCGGGCAGGGGGAGAACGGAAAGGACAAAAAGAAAAAAGGGAAAAGACAGGGGGGGGGGGGGGGGGGGGGGAGCGAGGGGGAGGATGGGAAAAGAGAGAGAGGGAAGGGGGGGGGGGGGGGGGATGAGGGGAGGGGGGGGTGGGGAAAGAGGGGGAGGAAGGAAACAGGAGTTGGGGAAATGGGGAGAAAAATGAAAACAGAGAGACAACGGGCTGACTGACAGACTGAGAGGATGGGGAAGGGAAAGGGGGAAAAGGGAAAAAGGGTAAGTGAGATATATATATTTTTAAATATTTATATATTTTGTGTGTGTGTTTTGTGTGTTTGGTGTGGGTGTGTGTAGAGAGAGAAGAAGAAAAGGAAGAGAGAAGGAAAACAAAAGAACAGACAAAATAGGACAGAGATAAGGGGAAATTTGGGGAACAAAGTCGAGAGAAAAAATGAGAGAGAGAGTAAGAAGAGAGAAAATG
>JAMYXO010001966.1:0-7500 GCA_033310375.1 Conus canariensis
TTAAAAATTAGGAAAGTAAATTTTAAAAATTACATTAGAATATAAATTAGGCTTTGCCGAAAAACCCCAAAAACTTTCCCCGGGTTACTCAGGGGGGTGAGCCAGAATCTATTTATTATTCCTTTAAAACTTTTAAGATGATTTTTAAAATTTTTGCAAAAAAATGCTTAAAAAAAGGTGATTTAAGAATTTACAAATTTTTAAAAATGAAATCTTAAATAACATAAATTAAATATAAAATACAAAAATGACTCCTAATGTTTCCCTTTGTGAATTTTGCGCACGCCTCTCTTTCCCAAAATGGTTTTTAAACTTAACTTTTGGGGGGGGGGGTTTTTTTAAAAATTCGAATTTTTTTTAAATTTTAAAAATTTTATGAAAAGTTTCCCCTGTAAATTTTTTAGGATTGTCGATTCCTATAACTTTAATTGTGATTTTCAGTGGGTTTTTTAATTCTTAAAAACTTTTAAATTTAAAATTTAACAATATAATGAAAAAAATCTTTAGGGCATTTTAAAATGGGATGTTTTAAAAAAATTTTAAATGATTAAAACAACTAAAACAATTTTGGAGATTTTTCCCCTAAAATTTTTTTCACACCTATTATTTGACAATCTCTTTAAAAAGTCCCCAAGCTTCCAATGGGGGATTTTAATTTTAAAAGGTTTAGTGTGGGGAAAATTGCCTTTACCCATCCCCAGGGAAGTTTCCCGCAAGCACCCTTTTACAGAAAGGAAAATGAGTTTTAGGAAACTCCTGCTGACAAAGTGTCTTTGGAATTGTTTTCCAACCAATTTTACTCGTTTCATTTTAAATACTGGGTTTAAAAACATTGATCCCCCCCTTGCCCTTTTTCCCCTGGCGGGAAATTTTGGATGGTTGCGTCATGAGTAATGTGTTTATACCTTTTTCCTTTAGGAACAACCCTCCCACCCAATTTTCCAATGCCTAAATTAACCCACCAGTTCAAACACTTTGAACGTTGGGTTATAAAATTTATGTAAACTAAAGTTTTTTTCTATTTATTAACAGTAGGTTTTTTTAGACTGCTGGCATTGGTTAGAGAAAGGAATTATTGAAGGAAAGGGGCCCCTTTTGGTTCTCCCACCCCCAATAATTTCCCTGAAATTTTACCCAAATTTCTTTTTTTAAAAAATTTTCCCCAAATTAAAGCTTAAACCCCCTTTAAAACTTAACCCGGTAAGAATGAAGTTCCCTTTCGTTTCCCAAAAAGTTTTGGAAGTATGGAACTTCAGGCAAAAAGGGTTTTTAAAAAAGGTTTTAACCAAAGTAAATTTCCCTTGACGCTAGAATGTAACAATTTTACTTGCAGCTTGTCTCCTATGACTTTGAATGTGGATGTGGAATTTTAGATGGGGGGACGTTGCGTAATCCAATTTTTTCCCCTTCCCCGTGAAACAATATCCCCAAACCCAAATTTGTTTCAATTTTCCCAAAATTAACCCAAATAACAAAATTTACTTTTAACTGCCTGGGTTATAAATGGTGTAAAATCAATTTCGCTTTTTGATAGACATGTTTTTTCCAAAGTTAATTGGTTTTAAAAGAGAATTGTTTAAGGAAAAATTTTCGCCTTTTCCAAACCCCTTTAAAAAGCAAGGGAGGGTGGTGTCGCTTGGGTTTTTAAATTTTTCAATTTTTCCCATCAGAATTTAAAATTCTCCAATCTTTAAAAAATTTTAAAAATAATTAAATTAAATTGCTTTATTCAATTTTTTTATCCCGCAAAATAAATATCCAAAATTAATTTAGGTACCAAAACCTTTCCCTTTAAAAATTTCAATAGATAATTTTGGCTTTTCCCTTCCAGTTCAAGATTTTCCCCAATGGTGCCATTTTTTTTGTTAGGGCCCACAGTATATTTTCTGAGATTTTGAAAAACTTAGAAAGGGAAAAAAAATACTGAAACTTGGGAAAGAGGTGGCTATGTCAAAAATTCTATTTCTTTTTTTTTTTGAAATTTTAATTCATCTCAATGGCCTTTGACACAAACGCGCCAAAGCCGAACCTCGGCAATGGGCCCAATATTTTTCCGAATGTTTGGACCAAAATTTTTTTCTGAAGCCAAAATTTTCATTATCTTTTCTGTCAGTTTGTTAGTATTGTATACTGGGTTTAGAAGGTCTAGGGGGAAATGGTGTTGAAGGTATCCACAGTACTTCCTCTCTCAGTCAGGGTCATTCTCTCCACCTGCGACCTCTGATCAGGCATTTTCAACGTACTCAGCATATGTTACTCAAATGCCTCTATGTGTCTGTAGCTGCCTCAAACCAGATTGTCCTGGCTGTGGTGTTTCCAGAATGCCTGCTTCAGATCTCCACATAGTACTTCTGCAACCCTCATGATAGTGAGGCTTCACGTGTACCAGATCTACTCTTGATAATGAGTGAAAAATGTCATCTTGCGTAATTTTTGCTCATCCTTTATAGACGGTTCTGCCTGTCTTGGTGACTCATTTTACCAAAGTTTGTCAATACATGAAACTCCTTTTGAAAGCTTTCTTCTGAATATTTTGTTGCAAAAGATACATCTGTCGTTTGGAAGCAGTGGGCTGATTGTAGCAACAGCAGTCCTCTTTGGTTTAGATGTTCCTACAACGTCTTCACTCTCTGTCTCATGTTTCTCCTTTTCCTGGCAAATTTCAAATGGTAAACGTGCATAACAGCTTCTGTGATAACCATGGCGAGTAAAGTCCATACTTTATGGAATGCAATCAAAAAATCTGATTAGGTCTATGACATTGCGACATTTGAGAGCACGTCTCAAATGGAGTGACTTCTGGATAGTTTTTTTGATGTTTTTTTTTATAAATTTCTTCAGTTAGTGGGGTTATAGTCTTCTTTTTTTTTTTTTTTTTTAATGAATTACAACATGTTCTCCCATATCCTTGAACATTTTCCTTCTGCATTTGGGTGTGGGCTATGTCAACTGGTTGTTCATCTGCCATGGTGCAAATCTGAATTCATCACAGGACGAGATGACCGCATTTTTATTTACAGTGTAGTTAGAGCTGCACAACCTGCCCTTTCCCAATGATCGAAACAAGTCGGTTAAAACAAATGGATACTATAATGCGGCAAAGCGGGTTGGCCCTATCACACACTTTGTCCCCCCCCCCAAAGGTAGTGGTGAAGTGACGCAGAACTAAAACTAGCAACGAACTCAAGCAGCGGTTTTTCCAAAGCGCGGACACGCATGTAATGAGGTTTCCAGCAAACCCAATCAGAAATGTGCATCTTGCGCAGTGAATCAGCGAGTACCATCTGCTATACTAATCTAGGCTACACATGCTTATAGCTACAGGAGTCTGGCCGAAAATAAATGAGACACGCGCAGTAGCGGGATGGGCAGAGGTGTTGTAGAAGATGTGTGCATGAACGCTTTACACTGACACACACACACACAACAACACACACACACACACACACACATAGGTGAGATGGGGGTGAAGGTGGGTTTACTAGGCATGCTTACGTCATGCTGCAGGACAGAGATCACAGTAAAGCACGCATTGGCATGCACCATGACTGCTTTGTATGTTAGATTTTCTTTACAAAGATCACATTTTTGCGACAGAAGAAGAAATACACTAGCGCTTAGTAAGATAGTTGTGACTGAGAGACAAGAAGGTCATGGCATTATTATTTTTTATTATTAGACCGTTGTCCAATTCAATGGTTCATCTTGTTATTGAATCTCTCTCCACTAGAGAAACATTGCCTCCAAGCACTGTCGTTAAAAGCATTACTTTTAGGCCACACCATGTTGGACGTTTAAACGAATGTTGACAGTACTTACTTTCGTTAGAAAATCTATGATCACAATAACGAAATCTTGATCCTAGGCCTAAAATGATCATACTGCTGTTTTGTGATACACATGAACGGTGGAGACAAAACTAGCTAAGATAAACGCGAGGATTGGTGTCGGCTGCTCCACTTGCACGGCCCGGCGGTGGGTGGGAAAGAACAGCGCCACAGCTGTGGTTGAGAGGTACACAGATTTCCTGCATGCATGCGATTCGGATAGCCCATGCACAAACATCATCACTGTATCTCTTTTTGTAACAATACCAGCAGAATAGTTGTGCAGATTATCGGGGAGGAAATTTGTTTTAGATGTCATTCACAGACAAAAGCTATTTAGATATCAAGCCAGAATTTATGTGACAAATGAGAGTAAACACCCTACCCCATAATGCTAAATACAAGCGCCATAGAGGGAAAAAAAACACTATTAATGCAGCTCTCTATGCCAAAATTTAACTGTGTACCAGAGGGAACATGGTCAAATGTTTCCTCCATTATATAAGCTTTCTAGATAAACCTAAGTCAAAATTCCCCCCCAGAGGCGGGGAGGTTTCACCCCTCCTGTCCAAAGTCTACTGCAATGGCTAAGTCCAGCTCCAGTCCCTTCTGTGGTGGATCGCACGAATGGCCCAGCTCCCCTTGGTCTGCGGCCGTCTCTTGCCTCTTCGGCCAGATATTACTGAACCTTTCTACACGGCTAGCGTTGCTGTAGCTCTTCTGTTTTAGGATTTCCTCTAATCGCTTTCAACGCTGGATCGTTGCAGTGTTATCTTCTTGTCACACCTGTCAATGCTGCTGCCAGTTGTTCCTGATCTTGCCGAAGATCGTGTTGATCGGTGAATTGAATGTTTAGTTTGTTGTCTCTACGACAAGGCATATTTCATTGGTTCAACGGTAACATGGACTTTATTGGAGTATTCGCAATAAACATGGACTACTTGGGACCATTACAATCGAACGAAACTTAGTATTTGTAAATATGCCGTCACAATAATATTTTTCGTTCTATTTATTTATGGTGCTTGTTCTTAACACACACACACACACACACACACACATACACACACACACACACACACTCCACACACACGACAACACACACACACCACACGGCACACCACTCAACGCAACACAACACACTCACACACACACACACATACACACACACACACCACACACACACACAGATGGTTGTAGAGGTGGATGGATGGAGCACAGTTGGTTGTAGAGGAAGATGGACTGGATCGATGAATGATAGAACAAGGTCAGGATGGTGCTGTTGACCCTGAACTGTGGGATGCTTCCGCAGTAAGAAAAGACGTGGTTGCCTTCTGCAGACATGCCGATGTTAGGGG
Organism: Conus canariensis; assembly: GCA_033310375.1. Classification (NCBI taxonomy): domain Eukaryota; kingdom Metazoa; phylum Mollusca; class Gastropoda; order Neogastropoda; family Conidae; genus Conus; species Conus canariensis. The sequence continues at coordinate 5,186 of JAMYXO010001966.1, forward strand.
TCCGCTCAACTTGTCATGGACTGTTGTCGAAGTACTTGTAGGTGCGCACAAATGTTTTCGCACTTCCTCTTCCATGATGACAGTGGGTGGGTGCTGCTTGGGTTCCTGCGGAAGTCGATGACCATCTCCTCGGTCTTGTTGACATTGAGCTGAAGGAATTTCCTGTCGCACCAGTCCACCAACTTGCGACTTGCCTCTCGGTACATGGTTTCTCAGAGTCGTGCATCAGCCCTGTAAGCGCGTGTCATATGCGAACTTTGGTCTGACAGATTGCATGCCTTCCTGGTGCGCAGTCGGCTGTGTGATGGTGAACAGGGCCATGAGACATGAACACACCCCCTGTGGGGGCTACTGCATTGGTCACCAGGACATCAGAGACAACCGGCATCTGGACTTGCTGTGGTCTGTCAGTCAGGAAGCTGAAGATCAATTTTTGAGATCCTGGGTTAACAGCCATCGACAGTAGTTTTGGAGGGTACTTGTAAAATCCACTGACAGAACCCCTGGCGAACGTACGGCCTATTCAGGGTGCTCGGTGGAAAGTGGTGCAGCATTGTCAGGATGGCATTCTTCTGTGCTCTACCTCTGGTGTAGGCGAACGGCTGTGGATCTTGATGTCTTTCAGGTCTCTCCCCTGAGATGTTGAGGACAATTTCCTCAGTACATTTCATGGGGACGGAGGTCTAGCGCACTCTGTCTGTAGTCGTGAGCTGTACTGATCACTTTTTCTTTGCACAGGAGTGATTGTGGAAGACCTCCATAATCGCGAAAACATGGGCTTCCTGATGATCGCTGGAACAGCTCTTTGAAGGAATGGCTGGGGCCAAGGAGTTGCTGCAGTTTTTCAGAGTCCAACTGCTGATGCTATCCGGACAGATGCACTTATGACATTCGCTTCCTGAACAGTCTGCGGACTTCCTTCTCTGATGGTTCACTGGGGATCCAGGGAGCTGGGGCACCGTGTCCATGCTCGCTGCTGCTCAATGCTGAAGTCCCGCTGGTCAAAACGTGTGCTAGAACCACATGCAGGACATTGGCCAATCTCTCTCCATCATCTGCTCTCAGTTCTATTTCTTGGGCCTGTAACCATGTTATGGCAGTAGATGTTCTGCCAGCACTTCTGGGTCACCTGGCCGGAAGTTGTCCACGAGTTTTGCATGTGTACTTCTTCTCCTCCTGATCTTTGTCGATTTCTTCTATGTGAGCTGCAATTCCTTGGTGTCCTTTTCTTTCAGTGCTGAATTTCTCTCTTTTAGCAGTGTTTTCAGGTCCTTGGTGAATCCAGGGCTTGGAGTTGGGTACGCTTGATCTTTCCATTGTCTGTTAGTACCATGCCCACGCAAAAGTTGATGTAGCTGGAGATTCACGTCAGTGTCTTGTCTAGTGGGCTTCATCGTCCAGAACCACCCGTCTGATTTATTCAAAAAACAGGCGTGTGTGCTGTGTGTGTATGTGTGTGCTGTGTGTGTGTGTGACTGTGTGTGTGTGTTGTGAGTGTGTGTGTGTGTGTGTGTGTGTGCGTTTGGTTGTGTGTGTGTGTCTGTGTGTGTGTGTGAGTGTGTGTGTGTGCCTACTGCATGCGTACGTAGCTGAGTATATTTGTGCTGTCCGTACGTCGAGCGTTACACTATAATTCTTTTGTAGTTATTTCCCTTTCTGTGGCCCAATCATATCTGCAGGATTCTCATCCACAGTGTGATTTGAAGATGCCCTGATTGTTAATAACACCAAATAGCATCAACAACAAATTAAGATGAAAAAAAATTATCGGTTACGGCCAAAAAGTATTTATATTCTCTTCCTTTAATTCAGTTGGAGTGTAAGAAACACTAATTTATACAGCAAAGAAAAAACAAATCTCTCCTGTCTGAAATGTTCAGTATTCTTTTCGAATAGAAAGTGTTTTCAGTTGTAATGAATTCGCTGAGTGATCATGCATTTCCGTTAGATCAGCATTAGTGGCAATGTCGCTGGGCACATATTTCTCCCCTTTTACAGACGTGTGGGTTAAATGAACCTCTGTAGGTTTGTGCAATCTTTTGCTGACAAGCGCGCAAAAAAGGAAGGAATAAAAATTGATAGTGAGATGACTGCAGCGGAAACTGACCACAACCTAAAGAGAAAGAAAACTGTCTGTACGTTGGGACTAGAAGAAAAAAGTTAGGGGCCAACAAAGACAAACAAATAACACGGACGCGTTCGGACCTACTTTGGCCTTCTTCCTCAGGCACGATTAACACAACATTGGGAACCAATTCGAAACGAAGAACAAGCAATCTAAGTGACTTCTCTTCTTGTAACTACTGGGCGCAAAT
>JAMYXO010001966.1:15000-26254 GCA_033310375.1 Conus canariensis
TTTTCAGTTCATTTTTTTGAAGGGAAGTTTAGACAAAAAACATATGAAAAAAAATGAAATTTTTAAAACACCGGGTTAAAAATCCAGTTTTGTTTTTGAAAATTTAAAAAGTTATTTAAAAGAAAGTAGATCCAGAAGCCTTGTTAACAATCTGGAACACAAGGGTTAGAATCCCATTTTGCCGCCAATAAAATTTGAAGTTTAAGGCCCAAAACCCGTTTACTCAAAAAACCAATTTAAAAAGGGAAGGAATTTCTGAACTATTACCTTTTTTAAAAGAAGAACCTTTATTTCGGGAACAAAATGCATCAGGGAAAAAAGATCCAGTTTTAGGGGACCTTTTTAAAATTGGTAATTAATCTGTTTTATTTTGAAATACCAAAAAGGGGAAAATTTTTATAAGGTAGAATCAGATAATCCTGCTTTAACGTCTCGTTCTATGCAAATTAGTTTAAATTAAAATGGCTACAAAGCTTATTAAGTAACACGTTAAATACAATGAGCAACATTGTAACATCAGAAAGATTTGCAGACGCTTTCCGATTGATTTCTTAACAATTAAACGACTATATTACATGCTGGCTTTTTATAATATTTAAATTTCCATTTCCGAATTTATAATAATTAAGAGTGATATCATTGTTTCAAGTGTTGTTCTAATAGCATTACATTTTGGTGTTTGAAAGTGATCTTAAGGCAGATAATGTTTTCTTTTTTAAATTTTTTATCTTTCTTGTGTTGGAAAAATTTTTTTCGAAAAATGTTTTTAAAAAAATTTTTCCAAAAAATTTCCAGGTTTTGTAACATATCCGATCTTTAAGGCATTAAGACTACCCTTTTTTTTTTTAATCCAAGGATTTTGGGTTTTCGAAAAACCTAAAAAAATAAAAAATTGATGGGTTTTTTCAAAATTTTTTAAAAAATACAATTGGGAAAAATTTTCGGTAGTACCGTCAAAACCCTTTTCTTTAATTTTCTTTATTTTTAATGATTCTTATTTGTGTATTTAATAAAATTTTTAAAAATGTTAGGCCCCTAATTTTGTGGTTAGTCCTTTCTATAAATCAAAATATTTAGCCCTTTAAAAAATCCAATTAAAATTTTTAAAAATAAAAACGGAGAAAAAAGGAATCAGAATGTTTAAAATTTAGAAAATTTCAGGCCTCTTTTCCTTTGTTTCCTTAATGGGCAATGCTTGCAAAAACTAAAAATTATGTGGGTTTTACAAATTCTTTCCGTATAATTTGTTGTCATTTGTTATTAACCTTTAAAATTTTTTTTTCCAAATGGGTTTATGATTTCAAGTATGGGGTTGAAAATTTGAAAAAATTATTTTTTGGTTTAAATTTCTTAACTTTTTAAAAAAACTTTTTTTTTGAAATATTTTAAAATTCCCTTTTTTTTTTAGGTTCTTTATTTTATCTTTAAATTAAAAAACCTTAAATTTCTTTTTCTCTATTTTTCAAAAAATGTTTTTTCTTTGTTTCCTTTTGATCTATCACGCAGATCTCAATGCAGTGAATTGTAAATTACAATAAATTAAGTTTTAGTTCATTAAGATTCTGTGTTTTTATTTAGTGTTTTCATGTACTTGAATGCATTTTCTTGCCATATGAGTAGTTTTTCAAACATTTTTCATCATTTATGGTTCCCTTACGAAACATCTGCTTTATCCCATGTTTTGAAAATTTTTTTTGTGAACGATGACATTGTCAACAAACTTTAAAACATTCTTGAATACACTCATCTTACTAAACCCATCGAACATCGAAACGCATCTTAGGTAATCGATGACTTACATCGCATTTAACTTAAACTATTTCATGTTTGCAAAAATTATAGGTACATCACAAAGGAATTTATCTTAACCCAACTCCAATTGATCAGGTTAAGTATCAAAAAAATATTAAACATTGAAGTTCGACCCTAACATACCAATAACACTATCAATTTGAATTTCTTTTTTTCATATTTCCAAAACTGTCTGAAACATGGGCTTAAATTATTTTGTAAGTCACACTTGGCCTTTTCTTGGAACAACTAACACAGTAAAGATTCTATCTGTTCCAAAACAGTGTTTCATCACTGAAAGTTTTGACTCCATTTTTGTTTAAACATTTCTTCATTAGGGGGGCTGAATGCTTTTCAAAGTTATGTTTTTTTTTGAAAATTTTTTTATTTTCCTTTTATTTAAAACTTTTATAATTTTTTAAGTTAATATTTTTAATAAACCCCGTTTTCTCCTTTTTTTACAAACTTTTTTAAAATTTTTTTTTGCCTTTCCAAAATTTTATCCAAAAACCCCCGGACCTAAAGTTAAAAAAATAATCAAACGGTTTTAGATATTGGTTGTTTAAACGACTTTTCTTTGTATGAACAATTCAAATTCGAAAAGATATACTTAAATATCAACTCTTTTTTAAAAAAATTTTTTAACAAAATTCAATCTATATTAAAAAAAGGTCCGATTTTTAAAACATTCTTATATATAAAACGATCAAAATTTTTCTTGGAAAATGGTAACAATATAGAAATGGAAAAACATTACTTATGAAATTTTAAAAAAATTTAAAAAAGGATTTCCAAAAAATCTCACATTTTGGTTTCTTTAACCCCCAACAATTTTATTGAGAAAGAATTACAAAAATTATTAAAACATTTTAATTAAAACCCGTTTTAAAACAGGTCCAATTCACAATTTAAATCTGATTTTGAATAGAATGGTTTTCATATAACTTGTCTTTTGCCGAATGGAACAATTTTGAATACATAAAATGTAAAAAATTCTATTGACCTTTAAAGATTAGCCAACAAGCAACATTTAAACAGTTTAAGTCTTTTGCCCGTACTTTTATGTTCGTTAAAAAGTGAATGCAGCCTAATTCAATTTTTTATTTATTTGAAAAGTTGACCATATCTGAACATAATCATCAATGGTTTATTTTCATAAGGTGACATATATTCCAGAAATTTGTCAATTACTGAGATTGGCAGGTTGACATTAATAAGTAAGTAATTTTAAGAAGCGTCCAGTCTGGGCCTTAAACGCGGATCGGGGTTGTTTGCAGGACTTCCTTGAAAAAGGGGTCGACAAAAGTATCCGCGTTTACTGCACATAAGTTCCTTGTACCCTACTCTGCCACATCTTGGCATTTTAAACAACTGATATCTTTCCTAAAGACAAAAACGCCCTAGCGACTTCTCAAACTCTTCCAACTCAGTCATGTACTGAAGGAAAAGCCTCTACAAATGCTCACAAATATTCTTCTATTCGGCAGCTTAGGACCATAGCCAAGTGACTCTTACCCCATCATGGTTTCTTACCTAAAGCATGTATTAAAAACACATGTAACTTTTCTCAACTGGCAATGCCTTCACCCCAATGCCCGTTCTGCTTCAAAATGATGGTCTAAACCCCAAGTTGTGGAAAAACCCCTTCCCTGTCTTTTCCCCCCCTTTAGTTACACCATTGCATTTTATGCTGCTCTCTAACCCACTAATGTTCAATTTACTGCCTGTTCAACCACCGTCACCTCCCCCCAAAGTGACCCCCCCTTGGCCCCCAACCCCCCTATGTTCCCCCAAAATTGGTTTTTTTACCACTACCACTTTCCCCAAAAATTTCCCCCATTATTTGGGCAAAATTTTAAAAAAAAATTTAAGAACAAAACCCCCAAAAAAAATTTTTGCGGCAACAAATTCTGTCATGAAAAAACCCCCAAGTAAGGTTTTTCAAAATTTAGTTAAAAATATCAAGGAACATAATTCATGAATGAATCACTTAACTAATACAGATTCTCTTATATACAAGAAATCAGCTTTAGTATGACCTTTTATTTGTGGGTTGATGGGCCGGGCTTGGTGGGTTGTTTGCGGGAATTGTTGACAGGGAGGGCCCGGCTGATGGGCTGAGTTATTTATAGTTGTACTGACATTTTTTATTGGTTTGCTTGCTTTACACAAGCCCGGGGCCCCTGTTTCCCCAACGCTTTCTTAATCAGAGTACCCTGGGCCCGACCACAAACCCCCCCCTTTTTGAGCCTTACTACAGCCCAAGATTTTGCAACCACGTGCATTTCTTTCCCACGTCAGTCTCTCAACCCCATGCCTTTCCCCCCAATGACGCTTACAAATGCAGTGCTCTCACCTCCACAAATCTCCACACCACGTACCTTTCAAACCCCTGGATGCCTTTCCCAACTTAACCACCAGCAATGTTCACCACAAATTGCACTGCCTTCCAAACCCCCAGTCCTCAACGTGATCTTCAACTTGCACCTCTACCCCCAAAAAGTCCAACCAGTGACTCTTCAACCCATGCTGCTTACCAAAGGACTGTTCAAAGTGCACCCCTTAACCTTGCATGGACTCCCACCAATGCCTGTCCAAAAGTGCATGGTTTTCAAAACCCCCTTTTTACCACCAATGCTGCCTCACCCTGCATGTTCACCCATGCATTTTACACACATCTAGTCTTCCACAATTTATTCGTTCCACCCGGGTTCACTGCGCAACCAGGCCACTCATCCAACACCGTGCCCGTTCAAAATTTTTTCCGCCTCAATGATCGTATCAGATGATCTGCCCACACCACGTGCATGCTTTAAGCACCATTTTCAGTCACCTCCATAATCTGCAACGGCACCTCACCAAAAGCATATGTCAAACCAAATCTGTGATACATATGACTGCTTAAACGTCGGGGTCCTTCCAGTGACATGTGTTCAAGTGCTGCTACCACATAAAGTTCACCTTCACCATCTTAAACTCTTCCCCACGTGCTTTTCTCACACAGCATCCTCCTAATGCATGTTAACCCCGGGAGCTGAAGGACGACTCTGAACTTTCTACGAATTCTTTACTAGTTTCACGGCACTAATCATCTTTCAAATGTGTTACAACCATTAGCTTGTTTAGGTACTCAGTGCATGGTTCCGTTGACTTTTTCACCAAATTGAACCAGTTGTTCTACCGACCAGTGAATAATACATTATTTTATGTTTCAAAATGATTGTTTGCTCACCATGCAGATCAAGTCATGCCTAATTAAGTGCATGGCCCCACATTGTACTTTCTCATTTCCAACGTTGACCTACAGACACCCTTAAACAGTGTCACTGTTTTATTCCCCAAAATGCTTCTTCACTATGCCCCCAAAAGTAACTGCCTACAACCACACTTGCCTGTTAAATCATGCTCTCACACCATGACCCCAACCTCTGCATTGCCCTCACATTCTGGTAAATAATTCTCCAACCCTTAGCCTTAAAAAACAGTCTCTGGTACCATGCGTCCTAGTTCTTCAGTTTATGCCTTTAAACGCATTTAAAAACCTATTACACTGGGGTTTTTTAGTTTCCCTTGCCTTGAGGAAAATTCAATCGCTGAGACCTTGTGGTTAACCTAGAACACATATTATGCATGAATGCCTTGTTCCTGGCATTCTGTCAAATTATTGGTTAACCTATTTCGTGGTTTCCTTTGCATCAAATATTTATTAATAGATAAAAATTTGAACAAATCAACTTTCCTCTTTTAGTTGGTCTACATTTCAACGCAAGTCGTTGCTTTGTGAGAGTTGCTCCTCACACTTCCTTTTTAAAAATCTTATCTGGTTGTGTTGCTTGAAATTCACCGCTTATTTGAAGATCAAACTTTGCTGCTTTTGCTTATCGCCACTGAGGCTGTGCAATGTATCTTCTGTATGCTTCGGGTCGCAATTATTAGTTGTTTAAACAATGGAGGGTATAGCTTAATACTGTCGGTCAAAAAGTAATTTCTTTGAAATTTCCAGAAAGCACAATTATTTAGACTCCATCTGGTTTTTAGTACCATTCAGAAAACGTGAAAGATACTGTTCCTGTAAGCTTTTCCCCCCCCCGTTGCCTCCCAAAAACCTGCCCCCAAAACCTTTCACTTCTCCAAAATATTTAAAAAGATGTCCACCCCCATCTTTTTTACCCCAAAAAAATTTACCCCCTTTTTGTTACCCCAAAAACGGTAATTTCCGTACTTATCCACCCTTTTTCTGCCCTTCCCCTTTGAGAAAATTCCCCCCCGCCCCTTTTTAGTACTTCCCTTTTTAAAAAAATTTTTGCCAAAACCTTTCCCCTGTTTTTTCCCCCTTATTTGCATGAAGCTTGTTTTCCCCCTTTTGTGGCCGGGTTTTTTGGTTGGATTGCTTTCGTTTTCTGCTCTGCCTTCCTTCAGCGTTTGCCCGGATCAGGCCCTTTGGACCCCAACCCCTTTCCCTCGCTCCCCAAATGCACTCCCCTCATTCTGCCACAAAGATCCGTATCCCTTCTTGTGCTGTATTAACGTCCCCTACTTGCTCATTGTGATGTTGGTTATCTGATTCTGTCAGACGCCTATCTTTTGCCCTTCAATCCTACAACTTTTTAAAAACATGATTGGATCCTTTCAATCTGTATCGCATTCGCTGCGCATCTTCAAAACATTGTACATGACCTTCTTTCTTGATATGATTACACCTTACTGCTCCCATTCACAACCATTGCACATGAGCTAGTCATCCATACCAATGTTTATTTCGTGCAACACCAAAAAGGGAACTTATGCACTCTATTACTTCTACCGAATTCAACAATTTTTTCAACGTCCAATATGAGGTTTTAAGCCACCTCTCGATAACGTTAGGACTAAGATTGACCTCTTCGTTATTTGATTGCAAATTCATTGTCAATTTGGGTTCCTTCACACAAAAATCCTCTATCTCTCCAGCCTTCAACTAAGCTCATGTCTCCCTTCTTTGATTCTGACAAAAATCCTTTTCGAATATTGCAATGATCATTTGCTACTCCTTTAGTAGGTTGACTGTCACCCGAATGCTAATGCTTCCAGAATCATGTCTGCATTTCATGAATCGTTGTACATAACTTATCAATACATCTGCTTTACTCACCTGGCAGCTTAACAACTCAAAACCAGGTTTAGACGTTCTGCACTTACCAGTATACTTTCTCTTTTGTCTTGTCAACCTGTTTACAATCATATGTACGATATCTTTTTAACCTAAAATTTTGAAAACTTTTAAAGGCTTTGTAAATTGCTTACCTTCGTTTTTTTGTCTTTTCAAAACCAATTTTCACTCTACATTCATCAAACATTTAAAAATACATAATGTGTAGGATTATCTGTTTATGTTCCCCTTTTCACTGGACCGTTAAGAAATAAACAAACAAAACAATGGGATTGTTAACCTTGCCTTTAAATTTTTAGGAGGCTATTTTCAACCAAGTTGGGATTTCATTTTATTGTGAGGAAGACGGCTATTGAAGCTATCTGAATAGGGGGTTCTGAAAGGGTGATGTGTTTCACACAAGCGTAAACGTGGCACGTGTTAAGATTATTTAAGCAGCCACCAAGTGCATATTAAAAAACTTTTATCAACAAACAAGACAATTGTATAAAGTACAACCGGCGCCGCCTGAATAGCAGCCTGTTGAATAAGCTTGACAAAGCACAGTAGACCAATAGAGACCGCAAACCGTTTTAAAGCGAACTTTCTGTTCATAGAGCTTGACATTGCTCAGTTTAATATTAGCTCAGTTAACGGCTTTAGCTAGAAGCCACGTAGACTTCCCAGGAACGTTTTAAAAAAAAAACCCAAACAAAAAAATAGAAAGGGGGCGGAAATTTATGAAGGAACTTCTTATTAGATGGCAAAATTAGCGTTTGACAAACTTACGTTACTGTCGTCGTTCTTTTACAATGGCGAGGGGATATTAAGGTAATAACACATGCTAACATAATTGTATTAGTCTAAATAGAAAGATCTTACAGAACTGAACTGGATTAATTTATCCATTTGGGCCTATAGGTTTGATTCTACTGAACAAGTTTTGACAGAGAGTATGATAAAAACATTAACTGGATTAGATTAAAAATTTGTTTTAAAAAAACTATGGAGCAGACAACTTTGGTGTCAATTGCCGATGTTATATTTATGTCCAAAAACCCCTCTTGTTCATTGATTTGTGGACAGACTGGTTGTGGAAAAAAAATACAATATTTGTCCTGACCTATTACAAACGTTTATCCGTTATAATTTTGGATCATATTGTAATTTTCTGTCCAACAACTCAAATGGAACAAAGCATATCACGCAGAAGGTTTATTATGGACGGATGATAAAATCTATTTAGTTGATCTAGCATAAACTTAGCGAGTGCTTAGAACACTTTTATAGCAGTTTGAAGGAACTCAGACACTATTTATTATAGATGACTGTTCAGCAGGAAAGGAGACTTAGTTAGAAAAAGAAAGACTTTATCAACAACTGGCTTTCCAGTGGAGACTTGCTGATTGGGTAAGTGTGAGGATTATATGTCAAAAATATTAAACTCAGTTTTAAAAGACTTTAGAGAACAGTTAAAGACTGTAGTTTTATTTCCACATGAAAGACAGAGACGCATTTGAGAATGTATGCGTGCAAAATGATGTTATTGAAAACGATCAAGAAAACGAAGGTTAAGCCAAAAACTTCAGTCTCAAAGTTTTCTAAATTAGTGTTAAAAAAACAGATAAATTCCTACACATTATGTATGTTTGTAAAGTTGTTTACTATTAGGAGAACCTATAAAATAGGCATTAAGGGTAAGCCGGCCGGCACCCGTGCAACAGCGAAATCCGGCTTCAGCGGTTGGAAGCTGTGGCGGAGGTGGGTGCAGCCAGAAAGCCTTATTTTATAGTACTCTTGGGTTTATTAGCTAAGTTGGATTGTTGTGGAGTTAAGTTTGTGGTCTTTGAGTGTTATAAAGGCTTTTTTGTTTGCTGTCGCTTCTACCCTGTCACTTAGGTCTATGCGATGTGCAAGTTCTTTATCTTTTATGTGCGCGATACTGTCCATGTATACTTTTGTGGCTTTTTTGTAGTTTTTTCTGAATGTTTTTGTCAAGGGAGTTGGGAGTATTCCTTTGTTTTCCATTTGTAGTAATTACTAGTTTTTTCAGCCTTCACAAATAGCTTTTTTGTCATTTTGTATTTGTTTTTATTTGGTGAAAACACCACCCCAAACAAAACCTGATAAACCTAAAAAAAAAATTTTAAAAAACACGTGCAACCAACCCACACGTGTGAAAATGCTGCAATCGGGCCCCACACGCTATATAAACACCGGCGGTGGCAACCAAATATCTCCTGAAGATAGCCACCCAGCTTGAAACAAAATTTGTAGAGTATTTTAATATTCTTATTTTTACACTTATTTTTAACATATATATACTATATATATATATATATATATATATATATATATATTTTTATCAGAATTATCTACCACGCAGATATGAATGTTATTCCCCCTATTTCTTCAATCTGAGACCATGACTGAGCAAAGCTTTGTTTTTAATTGAATTGAGAGAGAGAGTGACGTGAGAGAGGAGAGTAGAGAGAGAGAGAGAAAGGCACGCACAACACACACAACACACACCACACTACACACACACACACACTACACACACATCACAGATGTTGTTTGCATGTCTTGTGTGTATGGGGTGTGTGTGCGTGAGCTCTGAGTGCGTTGCATTTGCGGTGCGTGGTGTGAGTGTGTGTGTGTGTGTGTGTGTGTGTGTGCTGTGATGTGTGTGTGCGCGCGCGCGCGCGCGCGAGTCGTGGCGCGTGTTCCCCATTCCAGGTGTAAAACATTAAAGTCTTTGACGCCGTGGTTGACGGGCACTGACCTTCAAATCGTGCTACATTGCGCCGTGGTGACGGGCACTGACCTTCAATCGTGCTATATTACGCCTTGGTGAGCGGGCACTGACCTTCAATCGTGCTATATTACGCCGTGGTGACGGGCACTGTACCTTCAATCGTGCTATATTGAACGTGGTGACGGGCACGACCTTCAATCGTGCTATATGCGCCGTGGTGATGGGCACTGACCCTCACATCGTGCTATATTACCACGTTAGTGACGGGCACTGACCTTCAATCCTGCTATATTGCGCCGTGGGTGACGGGCACTGGACCTTCAATCGTGCTATATTACGCCGTAGTGACGGGCACTGTCCTTCAATCGCGCTATATTACGCCATGGTGACGGGCACTGACCTTCAATCGTGCTATATTACGCCGTGGGTGACGGGCACTGACCTTCAATCATGCTATATTGCGCCCCGTCGGTGATGGGCACTGACCTTCAATCGTGCTATATTGCGCCATGGTGGACGGGCACTGACCTTCAATCGTGCTATATTACGCCGTTAGGTGACGGGCACTGGACCTACAATCGTGCTACATTAACGCCGTGGTGCACGGGCACTGACCTTCAGTCGTGCTATATTACGCCGTGGTGACGGGCACTGACCTTCAGTACGTGCTATATTGCGCCGTGGCTGCCGGGCACTGACCTTCAATCGTGCTATATTGCGCCGTGGCTGCCGGGTCTGCCTTCAGAGGGGAACCGAAGGGAAGGGTGAAACGGTAGGAAAAGTTTTTTTTTTTTTTCTGCTTATTGAATTTCGTCACAATTCTGTCTGTCAGTGGGAACTTTTTTTGTATACTTGATTAGAAGGAAATGGGGGTAAAAATGAATCTATTAGGTTTTTTTTTTTCCGTAACCAGAAAGGACATAGATGGCGAATGCAAGGTGGAGATTCGCTCTGTCTCTCTTGTCTCTCTGTCTCTGGTCTCTCTTGTCTTTCTCTGTCTCTCTCTCGCTCTGTCTCTCTCTCTCTCTCTCTCCTCTCTCTCTCTCTCTCTCTCTCTCTCTCCTCCTCCTCCTCACCTTCTTCTTCTTCGCTCCTCTTTTCTTTCTTTCACACACACGCACACACACATACACATGCACACACACGTGCGCGCGCGCCACACACACACACACACACACATATATATATATATAATGCTGAACAATTAAGTAGTGGGGGACAAGTGCAGGCTAACAATTCTTCGGTATATATATATATATATATATATATGTAGAAAGAAACTCGTGGAGAGCGTGGCAGCAGAGAGTCCTCAGAAGAGAAGCCCCCTTCAAGCAAGTGTTTCGGCCCTTATCTCCTGACACTCTAGGGGGGGGGGGGTTGGGCCACACCCGGTTCATGACTCCGGATGTCCCTCTGCTGCCCCTTTTTTTTTTTCCCATCTTGGGACGAGCCATGGCGGGATTCGAACCCATGACCCTCTGGACATGCTCATTTTCCACTTAATGACTCGCGCTTTAACCACTGAGCCACAGGGACACCTGATATTTGTGGGAAAAATTTCCTTTTGAAGTTCCTTT
>JAMYXO010001967.1:0-26253 GCA_033310375.1 Conus canariensis
TTGATTTTTCCAAGTTTAGAAAATATTTTGTGTGTTTTTTTTTTTCTCCCTCTTCAATCCATTTCGTTCTAGATCTGTACCTGTGCTGCACGTGCTTTATAAGTTTCCAATAATTCTAATTCTTGCATTAAGTGTTGTCGCTGATTTTGATAATGAATATCATTAGGATTTTTGCAATATTAGTTTTTATGTAATTTAACTTACCTTGTAATTCTACTAATTTATTTCTTCTGTCAAAGCTATTACCTTTAGCATAGATTATTGTAAAACTCTTAATCTTCAGTTTTTGGATTTCTCATTCCATTTGAAAATCGATGTTTTCGTCCATATGTGATAAATGATCATCTATCAAATTATCCATCTGTGTGACATAGTTTAGATCATTCAACAATGAATTATTGAACTTCCACAGCCCAGGTCTCCTCTCAAAGCTAGAGAATTTCAGTTTGATGGAGCAACCTCTGTGATCTGTGAAAGGGGTAGAATGAGTATTGCAGTCTATTATTTTGTCAAACAAATCGTCATTTGATATGAAATAATGCAATCGACGTGCATAAAAGGAGATGTTTCATGCCATGTAAATTCCTTTTCATCCGTACGAAACAGTCTCCAGGCATCATACAGGTCGCAGCTTTTTATTAAATCATTAGATTTCTTTACTGTGCACACTGCATGTCTTTCTCCAGAGATGATATGTGAATTGTGATCTAATACGCAGTTGAAATACCCCCCCCCCTCTCCCACCCAATTAACAAGTGCTCTGACAGAACATTAGAGATAACATCTCCAAGTTCATCAAAGAAAGTATTCTTTTTATTGTCATTATTTGGAGCATATACATTCAAAATGACCACTTTTTATGCTGAATTTCTATTTCAATGGCCAAATTCGTCTTGAATTGTACACATCTTGTAATTATCAACCGTATTGTGCCGAAATAAAACAATTTGACCACAACTATGTGATGTATAACTCTTATATAATAATTCACCCTTGCCCCATTCTTTTTTCCATTGCCTATAAACATCATCAGTGATATGTGTTTCTTGCAACCAAATTACACCGTACTTTTTTCTTTCAAGTGTTTAAATATTGATTTTCTTTTCCAACACGAGCGCAGACCCCGTGAATTTAATGAAAAAAACGGTCAATTCAGAATCACAAGCCATGAGGAAAGGCCGTAATCCAAGCCGTTATCAAATCCAAACGCAAACACGTAAACAAAGTCCGTGTAACGCGCTTAAGTCGTCTCCGTCAGGTCAAACCGGCACACTCGGTGAAGATTCACCCACCATCTCCCCCACCTTTATTCTGCCCACTCGACACGGAGCGGTCAGGTGAGGGCCGCGAACAGGTGAGCATTTTAACCTTTGGCCCGTCACGCCGCTGGCTAGGTGAATCCTCGTCACCTGACCTCTGTCGCTTGCCACCGGTGCTGAACGAACGCTGGTCCTTCCCAAAGGCATCATATTGCCGGATATTTTTTCACGGCGAAGGGGTGAACGAATCTTTGCCTGTGTCAATTTTATCAATTTGAGTTTCGGGAACCACATCCGTCACAGAGTCTTCAAAGACATCTTCCCCATCCTCAAACAAATTTGCCCCTACCTGCTCATCTCCTGACTGCTGGTTCTCCTCTGCAAGCCTTACATCTTCTGTATGCTCAGTCTGAGCACATGCCTCTGTTTCAGAGATAGGTCCACAAACTTGGGGTCAGGGAAAGTGCCACAGGCTGGATCACCACGCTTGTGACCACTCTGCAGGCAGTCCCTGCAAGTGACCAGATTCTGACACTGGTGTCGGTGGTGTCCTGACTGCAGGCAGTTAGAGCACACAGGACTCTGTGACACCTTGGTCTGCTCCTTGTCGTAGAGGCGAGCAGTAAAACTACCCACCTTTACAAACCTGTCCAGTGGTACTAAAGGGAGGTTAAGGAAACACAAAGCGTCGACCTGTAACAAAACGGGTTAGCTTTCCGTCCCTATTCCTGATCTTCTCCATTAGGAGAGAAGACCTGAGAACACATCCCAGTCGGACAAGGGCACTCTCTATATCGTTATTAGATATTGAGACTGGAAGATCTGAAATAAATAGTTTTGTAACGGAAACTTCAACACCATTGCTCCCTCTCAAAATAAGTGGATTCTTATCAAAAAGAGACACAGGACATCCATTTATAACAATCCCCTCAATCAAAAGTTGAGTTCTAGCAGCTCGAGTCAAGGGGTAGATCCTCCAGAGACCTTTGATGCACTGCGCACCATATACTGCTTCCTTGCCACACACTCTTTCGGCAGCCAGACAAACGTCTAAATCAGAAAAAAAAAACTATCTTCACTTGGGTTCATAGTTTTATTAACAAAAGGTAAGTCTTTATGCTTAAAAAAACAGGCTCCACTCGCTGTGAGACAGCCATTGTAAAAAAAAAAAAAAAAAAAAGAAAGAAAAGGGGGGGGGGGGGGGATCAGGGGGGGGGGGGGGGACAAAAAAAGAACACCGAAGAAAATGGCTGAATTTGTTGGGTTGGAGTTACATTTTTACCATACAAACTGCACGTGCAGAAGGAAAAGCAAAACACAAACCGGTTCAAGGCGTTCCCAATGGAGAACAAACTTCGGAATAAACAAAACACCAAAATACTCAAAAAAAAAAAAAAAAAAAAAAAAAATGCACCAAAACTAGAAAGTCCCACCACAAACCACCATCAAACTTCACATTCTGCAAGACGGTGGCATCAGCTAAGCAGCACACACTATAAAAGCGCACTAAACGCAACACCGCCGAGAAAAACAGAAGCTAAACACAGAGCTGGCAAAAAACTGTTCTCTCGACGTTGAGTGAACATCTCTCTCCACATCATTTTACTTAAATTGACCTTTAGACTTAATGCGGAAGCTGTTCTTTGGAGGCTGTTCAGTTGGGCTTGTAAACCAACTACAGTTCCGAAAAGAAGAACATCATCTACCATTATGCCTACCATTACCGATGACTTCGAGTGCTATTTCATTTATGAATAACGAAAACCCAAAACTGGGGCCCTACAGATTCCCCTTTGCTTAAGGGCCAAAAAAAGAACAAAAAAAATAACTCAAAAAAGCCGGAACCACACCGCAAAGGGGCTTTCCCCCACTAACGAAATATATTTTTCCCAAAACCCAATTAATTTACATCTAATTCCATTCTTTTAAAAATCCCTGGTCCGTGGAAAGGGTTTCCTTTTAAATAATATCAAAAACACTTCTCAAAATCAAAAAGATCCCAACAAAAAATTTTTACGTTTTAAGAGGAAAAACTTTTTTTTTTTTGCCCACAACCCATAAAAAGAAAAAAGGGGATGATCGCCCAGTAGAGTAAAAACCCCTTTTTAAAACCCCTTTTTTTCCCCCTTTCCCCCCTTTTAATATCCTTCCCCTTTAAATTCCCGGCTTGCCCCAAGCCTTTGTTTTTTTAGGGGTCCCGTATACTTTATTTTCCCGGGTTAACACAAACTAACCTTTCTAAAATTTGCCCAGGCTGATTGACACCCCTTTTTTTGAATAAGGGCAAGGGGAAAGCAGTTTTCAAAAAAGGGAAAGAGAAAAAGGGTTTTAAAACTACCCCCAAAAAGGGGTTTTTATAAACTTTTTTTTATTTTTTCCAAACAGATTCAGCCCCCAGCGATCCCAAACCCTTTCCCTCAAATAAAAAAAGTACAAAAAAAAAAAAATTTAAAGTGAATTTTATTAAAACATTGATTGAAAAAATTGTTTAAAAATTTTAAACTTGGGATTTTCCTTCCAACATTTGAGCGGACAACTTTCATGAAAATTTAAGAATCATTTTTTTTTATCACGGGTTTTGGTGAATATTATCGTACGAGCATTCAAATCCCCCGGGAAAAAGAAAAAATAAAAATAACACTTGCTAAAACCCACTGCATCGTAAGCCCAAAAAATTTTTCCCCAAAACAGAAATACCATCACCCTTCCCTTTTTAAAATAATTTGTATAGACTTGGAACCCTAAGGGGGCGTTTTTTGGGGGAAAACACACACTTTAAAACTTTTATTTTTTGGGGGAGATAAAACAGACCCCTTTGGTAACCCAATAAACTTTGAGAAAAAAAAACCGGGGGGGACTTTAATTTTTTTTTACATAGGGAACCCAATTTAAATTTTTGGTTTAAAAACCCACTACACCCCTAAATTTCCCAATCTGTTTCTGGGCAAAAAAAAAAAAAAAAGGGGGCTGATAAAAAAAAAACAAAAACCCTTTTAAAACCCGGGGAAAAAAAAAAAAAAAACGTCATCACTCAAATTTTTTCAATGAAAGTTTCAACCCAAAACAAAAAACCCGTGGGAAGATAAAAAAAAAAAAGGAAAAATGGGGGCCCCTGAATCACAGATTTTTACCCCTTTCAAACCTTTCAAAATTCCAAAAGTAAAAAACCCGAGAATGAGCATACTTTAAATTTAAAAACTTTTTTTGGTAATCAAAAACGAACGCCCTTTCCCCGGGGGATAGGAAAAACTATGAAAAAACCCAAAACAAATCGGTATGTAAACAGGACCCGGAGTGGGCCCTGACCTCCAATGGAACTCTTTTTTTTACAGTTTTTCCCCAACCCCGGGATTTATGCCCGGGTTTGGCCCCCCTGCCCTTTTAGAACTTTCTCTACATTTGTTCCGACACACATTTTGACGACAATTGGCACGGAGGGTTCTTTTTTCGGAAACCCGGGGGTTTCAGCCAGACAAAAAATTTAAAAAAACATGGGCCCCTTTCCCCGTTTGTAAACCTTCCCTCCACACCCTGCGCTGGGGGAACGTCATAAAAATTTCCCGGGAAATTTCCGGCACACCCCCACACCCCATTATGTTTCCCCCGGCTGGACACCCCACCCTCAACACCCTTGCCCCCCCCCCAAATCGAAAAAACAAATCTTTCCTGACCAAAATTTCGTTCACAACAAAACCGGATTTTCCGTACATACAGTTTTTTTACATTACCCCCCCACTTGGTTTTTTTTTTTTTTTTTTCCAAAACCTTTACCTTAAAAAATTTTTTCCCCAAAACAATCGTGTTCATTTCATATTCAAAAACCCCCTTTCACATAAATTTCCCTTTAAATGAACGATCCACGTTTTCCGGATTTTTCCCTTTCCCCCAAATTTTTTCTACTAGAATGGCCCCATCACAGAAAAGACTTTCCTGTTTCCCCCCACAATAATCAGTGATCTTTTTATCATGGGAAAACCCCTTTTCCCATTCTGCTTTTTTTGGAAATTTCATGAAAACGCAGTTTCCTCCTGCCCTTTCACGCTCACACACTTTGGGCAAAGGGTCCTCGGCAAATAAAAAAGGCTATTTCCCCTTTAAAAATTTTTTTTTTTTCCTTAAAACATTCTCACTTTCCTTTTTAAATGTTAGTTGGCACTCACGGGGAAATTCAGGCGGTTGAAAAGGTTTGGTGCGGGGGATTTGTCTCCATTTTGCCAAAAAGGGACCAAGTTTATCAGAAAAAAGGGGTTCCTTTTCCCGGACTGACGTCCCGGGGTAGCACTGGTTCCTCCTCTTCCTTCTTCATCCCGTGGGGGGGGGGGGGGGGGGGGGGGGGGAGAGGGGGGGGAGAGAAAAGGGGAGAGAGAGGGGGAAGAAAAGAGAGAGAGAGAGGGGAGAGGAGAGAGGGGGGGCCATTTTATTCATGGAAGCCCGGGAAAGGAAAAAAACCCCAGGGAAATATTATGCATCGGAAGCTGTTTAAAGAGATGAGGGAAACCCTTGAGTTGTTTATTGTACATCATTTTTTATGTTTGCAAAAAAAAATCAACAAACATCTGTGCGACAAGGGAGTAACCGTGGATTTCCTTTACCTACAAAATACTTTTTTTCCCCCCTTTGATCTGGGGGCAAAAACCCGTCCGGGTCTTTTTTGCAGACTGCCCTTCCACTGAGGGGTTGGGGTTTTTTATTGGGTCCAGGCCCTCCGGTCTGGCCTTTGGCCCCCGCGAGTTTCTCTCCCCTCTCTTCTCCCCCCTCTCTCTCCCCTTTCTCCTCTCTCTCTCTGTGTGTGTTTTTGTGTGTGTGTGTGTTGTGTGTGTGTGTGTGTGTGTGTGGTTTTTTTGTGTGGCACGCGCACGTGTATGTCTGTGTGTGTAAAATTGTGTTTTTGTGTGCATGGAGCGTGCTTAAGTGCGAGCATGTGCGCATACACGCAAACCCGCCCCCGCCGCGGTTTTTCTGCGTCGTGTTTTTCCCTCGTGTGTGTTTGGGGTTTGTGTGTGTGGTGGGTGTGTTGTGTGTGTGGGTGTGTTTTGTTTCTGTGTGTGCGTTTGTATTGTGAAAAGTTTTTGTGTGTGTGGGTTTTTGTGTGTGTGTGTTGTGTGTGTGTTGGTTTGTGTGCGCGGCCGCGCGCGCGTGCTTTGTGTTAGTATCCCATGCGTGAGTCCCGTGCATACGTGGGGCTATCAGACGTGAGCGAGCTTTGCGTGTTGTGTGTGGGGGCGCTCGGGGCGCGCGCCCGCGGTGTGGTGTGTTTTGTTTTGCGCGGGGTGCATGTTGTGTTGTGAAAGCGTGTGTTTTTCATGTTTTTGTGTGTTTTGTTTTGTGTGGTGTGTGTGTGTGTGTGTGTTTTTGTGCCCCGTGAAAATTGGGGGGTACTTAATTAAGTGACCATACTTTATGTCGGTGGTGGGGTGTGTTGTGTGTGTGTGGTGTGTGTGTGGGGTGGTTGTGTGTGTGTGTGTTTTTTTTTCACTTAGCGCTGCAGAAAAGGGGAAAGGGGGGGGGGGAAGGGGGCCCTTTTGGTGTTTGACTGTGTTTTCCCCGGTGACTCCCACTTAGGTTTTTGCAGAAAGGGAGGGGAAAAGGGGCCCCTTTGGTGTGTTGGGACTGTGTGTCAGGGTGACTGCACTTAGCGCTGCAGAGAGAAGGATGGAAAAGCCCTGGTGTTTTTGGGGACTGTGGGGTCACGGGGGCCTGAAACTTAGCGCTCATAATAGGGGTGGGGGAAGCCCTTTTGGTGTGCCCACAATAAAACTGCATTTAAAGGCGCTTGCAGAGAGAGGATGGAGAGCCCTTTGGGAAGGGGCCACCCTACGGGGCCCGCGTGGTCATTTTGCCCAGCCCCCCATCCTGTCTAGCAGGGCGCCGGGGCTGCCCCCCTTTCACCCGCCCTTTTGTCCCTTTTGGGGTTCGAAAAAACCCAGGCCCCCCATTCAAAAATTTAAAAAGGGTTTTGTTTGGGTACCGGGAAAGCTTATTTGTTTAGCAGTGTTTCACAATAAACCGCCCCGCAAGCACACACACAAAAACCACCACACAACACACACCACACACACACACACCCCACACATACCAACCACACACACCCCATGCCCCCCCGCGCGCGCGTGCGCTCGCGCAAAATTTTTGACTTTTTAAAAACCTTTGAAAAAAGAAAAACACCTAAACAACAAAAAACCAAAAGGCGCCACATCTGTGATCTCTCTCCTCTCTCTCTTCTCTTTTCTTTTCTCATGTACACCCCACACACACACAACCCCAAAACCCCCACACACACACACCCCACACCCCCACACACACACACACGGGGGCGCGCCCAAAAGGGGGGAAAGGGGGGGGGGGGGTGGGAGGCTGGGGGAAGTCAAGCTAAAAAAGTATTTCGCATCCCCACCGAGGGGGCTTATTTAAATTAGCTGTGTTTTCTGTCTCTACTTTTTAATTTTTGTACCCCAAGCGTCTCTTGTATACCTTCTTTTCCCTTTTTTTCCCCGAATTGGCCTTTAGACTCCCACCGAATTTTGGGTTTTTTTCCCCTTCTAATTTGATTTGGGCCACAGCGGGTTGTGGTGTATTTTATTTGAATGTTTAAATTGCGTTTTAGGTATAGCCCCCCCTGTTTGTTCGCCCGAAACCCAAAAGCGGTCTGGACAGATTCCCTCTGTGAAACTGGTTCCCAGACCCCGGAACATTTAAGGATTTAAAAGCTTGCCTTTGGGTTTTATCCCTTTTACCTTCTTGCATTGCTTATGAGTCTTTTTGGGGCCCCCCCTCCCCCCTTGAAACGGGGTTCTAAAAGGGTTTGGGGGTTTGGAATTTCAGGATTGGAAAAGGGAAGATTTGGATTTTTGGGAAAGGGGGGGAAAAAATTTGGGGGAGATTGGCCCGGGGGTTAAAATTCTTGGAGACGGGAAAAAAGGGGGTTTGTTCTGGGATTGAAAGGGGTAGATTCTGGATATGGGAAAAGGGGAAAAATTCTGGAACTGGAAAGGGGTAGTTCCCTGGAGTTTGGGTTTAAGGGGTAGATTCTGGAGACGGGAAAAGGGGGTTTTAAATTTTGGAGACTGGAAAGGGGAAAGATTCGGGAAATTTTTTGGAAAGGGGTAGATTCTGGAGAATGGAAAGAGGTAGATTTGGAGTTTGGGAAAAGGGGGTTTTAATTTTTCTGGAGTTTGGGAAAAAAGGTAGTTTTTCGGGAAAGTTTGGGAAAGGGGGGTTTAGATTCTGGGACGGGAAAGGGGGTGGGAATTCTGGGGGACGGGAAAAGGGGTAGATTGTGGAGAGGGACCCCGGGTTTGGTTGGGGCACCCTGGAAGCTGCTTCCCGGGGCGCCCCTTCAAAAAGCAGGGGGAACACTGACACCCTGCTTTTTCCCTTTTGGGTCAAGGGGGTTGAGGGTTCCTGTTTGGGTTTCCAGGCACTGCGCCTCCTCTGTCCCCGTGGTCAGGTCTTCGGCGTGCCACACAATCACGGGGGTTTTCTTCGGGGCCGGTGCCCTGCTGGGCATTCCTTACGGGACTGTGGATTAGCCCCAGGCTCGTGCACCAAGGCACAGGCAATAAAAGAGCGGGGAGGATGTCCATCGCACGTGCATGGGGAAAGGTTTTTGTTGGGGGCTTGTCGTTTGGGTTGCCCTGTTTTTCTCCTCTGTTCCCTCCTAGTCTTTCTCGAGAACTTTTTGTGTTTGTTGCTGATTTATTGACATCCTTTTTTGTTTTTCCCCCCCTTTCATTCTCTCTTCCACTTTTTTTTTTTCTTCCCTTGGCTTCATTTTCATTATTTTGGGAGGGTAAAACCCTTTTACCGACTTTTTGCCCTACTTTTTGCCCAAACTTTAAAATGCCGTACTTACTGCCTTGTTTTTTATTTCATTTGTGTCAGCTTTGGGACTGACGTACAAACTTCATTTGTGTCGACCTTCCTTGACCCGTTCTCAAATCTTGTGTTCAATGTTTTCAGGGGCCCAACCGTTTTTTTAAGGACATGTTTCCTCCCCTCGTGTTCAATTCATTAAGGGACTACATTAAACTGATATACAGAAATTTTAAAAAATTTTGTGTTCAGTTCTTTAAAAGACTACTTTCTAATATACGTATTTCCTAAATTGTTTTCAATTCTTTTTAATGACTTTTTTCCCACTGATATACAGTTTTTTCCAAAAACTGTGTTCAATTCTTTTAAATGACTACTTTCACTGATATACATTTTTTCCTAAATTGTTTTTCCCTTTTCATTAAGGGACTAATTTACTGAAAAAACATTATTTTTCCCTAAATTGTGTTCAATTTATTAATGACTACACGTATTTGATATACAGTTTTTTCCTAAATTGTTTTAAATTTCCCTTAATGACTACATTCACTGATATACATTTTTTCCCTAAAGGGGGGTTCAATTCATTAATGCACTTTTCACTGTTTTAAAATATTTTTTCCAAAAATTTGGGTGTTCAATTCTTTAAATTCCCACATTCAGGTTTATACATTTTTTCCCTAAATTGTTTTAAATTTCCCTTTAATGACTACATTCACTGATATACAGTATTTCCTAAATTTGTGTTAAATTTCATTAAGGGGGAACTTTTTCACTGATATCCCGTATTTCCTAAATTGTGTTAATTCAAAAAATGACTACTTTTCATGATATACATTATTTTCCTTTTAAATTGGTTCAATTCTTTTAATGAAAAACTTTCCCTTGATATACATTATTTCCTAAATTGTTTTCTTTCATCACTTAAAAAACTCACCGACTTTATTTTCCTTTTTTCATTTATCATTTTGTAAAACCCAAAAAGTGACATTTCCCCCTGCCTATTTTTCCCCTTTTCATCAGTGTCAACCTCAAGTGCATGTTCCCCCCCCTTTATTTTTCAGTTCTTTTCGTGCCCAACCTCAAGGGGCCCTGTTACCTCCCTTTATTCTTCATTTCCCTCAGTGTCAACCTAAAGTAAACATTTACCTGCCTATTCTTCAGTTCATCATGAAAAACCCTCAAGTGACATTTTTCCCCTCCCAATTGTTCGGGGTTATCAGTGTAAACCCTAAAATTTAAAATGTTACCTTCCAAAAGTTCATTTTTACCCAGTTTTAAACCCTCTTTATGACTTTTTACCTCCCAAATTCCCTTCATTTTCTTTCAGTTTTAAAACCTCAAGTGCCCATTTTTCCTTTCCCAAATTTTTTAAATTTCACCCAGGGTCCCCCCCAAGTGACATTTTACCTGCCTATTCTTCGGGTTCATCATTTTTGGTCAACCCCCAAGTGACAATTTTACCTGCCTATTTCTTCAGTTCATCATTTTAAACCCTAAAGGGGAACATGTTACCTGCCTATTCTTCAGTTCATCATGTAAACCCCTCAAGTGAATGTTACCTGCCAAATTCTTCAGTTCATCATTTGTAAAACCTCAAGTAAACAATTTTACCTCCCATTCTTCGTTAAATCAGTTTAAACCCTCAATGACATGTTACCTGACTATTCTTCAGTTCATTGTCACCCTTAAAGGGTGAAAAAGGTTACCCCTTTTTTCTTCAGTTCATCAGTGTAACCTCAAGGGGACTTTTTTAAACGGGGCCTTTTTGTTCAATTCGTTATCCCCCTTTGCTTTTAAAATTTTCCCCTTTTTGCTCCCCTTTTGTGTTCTATTCACAGTTTTTCCTATTTTTAAAATTTATATTTCATGTCCTTTTGTACAAATTCCCCCCCCAAATGTCCCCCAATTACTAAACTTTCCCCCTGTCCTGAATTTTTTTCACCAGTGGCTCCCAATACTGACATATTTCATGTGCCTGTTTTTCTATTTTTTTGTGACCCTATGCCCCAGTTTTCTCCCTTTAAATTTTTGACATATTTCATGTGCCTGTTTCTATTCACCAGGGGCTTTACCATTACTGACATTTAAATTTGCTGTTTCTTTTTTCTGTGTTTTAAACGCCCCGTGTCACCATTACTGACATATTTCATGTCCTTTTTCTATTCCTGGTTCTTTTCCCAAAAGTGTTACCATTACTGACAAAATTCTTTTGTCCTGGTTCTATTTTCTGTGTTTTCCTACGCACAGTGCCCTACCTTACTGACATATTTAATGTTAGGGTGTTCAAATTTTCTGTGTTCTCCCGCAAAAGTTTTTCTACCATTACGACATTTTTTCAGTCCTGTGTTTATTTTCTGGGGTTTCTAGCCCCATGGCTCCCCATTACTGACAAATTTCTTTTGCCTGTGTTTTCTTTTTTTCTGTGTTCTATCCCACAGTGTCTCCCCATTACTGACATATTTCAGCCCTGTGTTCTATTTTTGTTTTTTAAGACAGTGTCTACCATTACTGACATATTTCTGCCTGTTCTATTTTTCTGTGTTTTTTATCCCACAGTTTTTCCCTCCCCAATTACTGCCCAATATTTCATTTCTGTTTTTCTATTTTCGGGGTTTTTTAATGCAAAAAGTTTTACCATTATAAAAACATATTTCAGTCCGGTTTTTAAAATTTTCCCGGTTTTTCCTACGCACATTTGTCTACCATTACGGGACATATTTTAAAGTCCTGTTCTTTTTCCTCTGTTTTCTATGCACAGTGTCTACCATTACTGACAAAATTTCAGTCCTGTTTTCTTTTTCGGGGTTTTTTCTTTTGCACAATTTTCTACCTTTTACTGACATTTTTCCCATGTCCCGTTTCCCTTTTTTTCGGTTTTTATGCACAGGGGTTTTCCCAATTATTCTGTTTTTCTTTTTTCTTTTGTTCTATGAAACAAGGGTCAAACCATTTTCTTTGTCGTGTTTTTTTCTTTTTTTCTGTGTTTTATGCCCCAGTGGTCTACCATTATTGAAAATTTTTCCAGGGCCTGTGTTCTTTTGTTCTTGTTTTCAAATGCCCCCAGTGGCTACCATTACTGACATATTAAATTTTTCCTGTTCAAATTTTCCTGTGTTCTAGGAAAAGGGGGCTACCTTTTACTGACATATTTCATCCCCTTTTCCCAAATTTTCTGTGTTCTTTCCCACCAGGGGGCTACCATTACTGACTTTTTTTCATGTCCTGTGTTCATTCACCAGGGGCAAACCTTACGGGGGACATATTTTAATGAAAACCCGGTGTTTATTTTTTTTTTCTATGCACCATTGGCAAACCGTTTACTGATATTTTTTCATGTCCGTTTCTATTCACCGTGGCTACCATTACTGACAAAATTTAATGTACGGTGTTCTTTTTTCCTGTGTTCTATGCCCCCCAGTGGTTTACCTTTTACTGAAATTTTTTCATGCCCTGTGTTCTATTCCCCAGTGGCAAACCCTTTATTTGACATTTTTAAATGTACGGTGTTCTTTTTTCTGTTTCTATCACCAGTGGCTCCCGTTACTGATATTTTTTCTTTGTCCTGTGTTCTATTTTCTGTGTTCTATGCCCCAGTGGCTACCATTACTGCATATTTCATGTCCTGTTCTATTTTCTGGTTTATGCACCAGTTTGGGGCCATTACTAAACATATTTAATGTACTTTTGTTCTATTTTTTTGTTTTCTATCCCACCAATGGTTTTCCCCATTACTGACATTTTTTCATGTCCTTTTTCCCTATTCACGGGTTTCTCTAGGGTTTTTAAAATTTGATTTTAAAGCACGAAAAGCATTTAGGGCCCAAGTTCTTTAAGATATTTTATTTTTACTAAACCAAGCACACACGCACAAAACGCACACAGACACACACAAAAAAAAACAGGGGAGGACAGACAGGGCGACAGGCAGGCAAAAAAAAGAAAGTGCGGCCCAAACCGGGGTTTGCCGCCCCCCACACACACACACAAAACACCACACACACACCACACACAAAACCACACACACCCCAAAATTTAAAACCCTGGGTTTCTTTTCATCTTAAACAGCTTTTCAAATAAAATCACAAAAAGTTAAACCAAAAGAATTTTGACAGAAAGAAAATTTTTTTTTTTTTAAACCAAAAATTCCTTTGCAGCAAAAAAAAAAAAAAAAAAAAAAAGAGGGGAAGAGATAATGACAAAGACCCTGGTTTGGGAAAAGAAAATAACATTTACTGATTTTATTGGGTTTCTGCTCTTTTTTTTTTGGCCTTTAAAATGGTATTTTCCCCCTAAAAATTCAACAGACCCTTTTCCCCCCAACAAACAGCAGTGGGGATTCGGTTTTTCCCCTGGGAAGTGGCCAAACGTCACCCCGGGGGTTGCGCAAAAGGAGGGGTTCCCCCGGCTGGAACCCGCAGGGGCATTGTTTTTTTTGGCCCTTGTTTCCCTCACTGGGCCCGGTCTCACCCACCGGAGGGGGCGGCTATCACCCACACGGGGGTGCCCCTATCACCCCCCAGCGGGGGTTTCGCCCATAAGGGTTCAAGGGAGACGAAGGAACTGCAGCCCCGCTGTCCTTTCTGGCCCAAACCAACTTCGGGGTTTTAAAATGTCTTTAGGGGTTTAAGGGGTCAGGCACCCGCCCTTCCCATGCAGCCCCCACCACAATAGACAAATCCTTTTTTCTTTTCCGGCTATTCCACAAAGAACGCTCTTTGCTATCCTGGCGGCCACAATTTGAAAACTCTTTGCTATCCTGGCTGGCCACAATAGGGCGCTCTTTTTCATCCTGGCTGGCCACAATTTGAAGCTTTTTTTGGGTATCCTGGCTGGCCCCCCAATAGAAGCTCTTTTTTTTTTCCCGGGGTGACCACAATAGACGCTTTTTTGCTATCCTGGGGCTGGGGCCCCAATAAAGCTCTTTGGGAAAACCGGGGTGGCCCCTAAAAGAAAAACTCTTTTTCTAAAACCTGGCCCGGCCAAAAAGAAGCTCTTTGGGGTAACCTGGCCTTTGGGCCCCCAAAAGAACTCTTTTTCTTTTCCGGCGGCCCCAAAAAAAGAAACCCCTTTGCTAAACCTGGTGACCCCAATTGAAACTCTTTGCTATCCTGGCTGGCCCCAAAAAGAACTCTTTGCTATCCTGGCTTGGGCCACAATTTTTTTGCCCCTTTGCCCGGGTCTGCATCATTCCTGTAATGGCTGGCCACAGAAAAAAGCTCTTTTCTAACCTGGCTGGCCCAACAGAAAGCTCTTTTTTCAGGGGGGCAACATCATTCCTGTCCTGGGGTGACCACAATAGACGGGTCTTTGCAGGGTCTAAACAACCTGGGCCTGGTGACCACAAAAGACGCTTTTTTTGCAGGGTCTACAACATTGTATCCCTGCCTGACCAAAAAAAACGCCCCTTTTGCAGGGTTTTACATCATTGTAACCTGGCGACCACAATTTGACGCCTTTTGCAGGGGGGCTATACATTGCTATTGGCTGACCCCAATAGACGTCTTTGCAGGGTCTACATCATTGCTATCCTGGCGACCACAATAGCGCTCTTTTGCAGGGGCTACATTTATTGCTAACCCGGGGTGACCACAATAGACGCTCTTTTTTCAGGGTCTATATTTGCTATCCTGGCTGACCCCCAATAACCCCTCTTTGCCCGGGTCTACATCAAATTTCTATCCTTTGGGTGCCACGATTCACAAACACTCCCTTTTTTGTGGCCTTTTTATGCCCCGCTTTTAATGAGAAACTCAGTGGGCCAATTCCTCACCGGGGGCCCTTTCCGGGCCCAAGTCCGGGTGTTGGCAAGGCCATGGGGACAGTTGTACGTTTGGGCCCCCTTTTGGTGCTGCCCAAAGGGGAGGGGGGGAAGGGGGGGGGGGGCCCCCCATCCCCAAAGGGTGACCCCTTGGAAATTTAAACGTTTTGTTGTCCCTTTCGGGCTTTGTTGGGGTTTTCCGCTTTAAAAGGGTTAAAACGAGGATACTAAAAACAAAAAGCCCCCCGGGCCCCGCCATTTCTCCTTTTTGGAGGCCCCCCCCCCCCCCTCATGACGCTGAAAACCCCAAATTTTCGCCACTCGGCTTTCAGTTTCAGCGTCTGCCTGGGAAAAACTTCCTCATTTACGGGCCCTTTAAAGTTGACTGCTCTCTGGGGGGGGGGCTAGGGGGCCGGGGGCTTGAAAGGGGGCCCCTCCCGAATGCGGCTGTGTTTTTTGGGAGAAAACCCAAGTGAGCGGCGTGAGACAAAGCTGCTTTTAAAGAGGGTATGCCCGCTGAAAGAGGGGAAAAATGCCGCGAAAAGGGGTTTTTGGAAAGAGTTGGGGGGGGGACAAAAAATCCAACCCCCAATTTTAAGAAAGCCAAGGCCTAAATTTTTGTTGTCCCAAAAAAAAATGCCCGCCTACTGGAATGTATCACTAATGGAATGCCATGGAATTACCGGAAAAGAAAAAAATTTTTAAAAATTTAAAAAAAACCAAATTTATATAAAAGGATGAAACCCGCACGTTTTTAATGTACTAAAACATCACCAACTGCAGTTTTAAAAAACCCCCAACCCCTAAATTTTTTTTTCCCCCAACCCGCAAATTTAAAGACACCATCAACACCGCCCGTGTAAAAACTGTGTTTTTTCTAACAGCAAAACGAATCACCAACACACTTGTAAAACTGTATTCTCTCTAAAAAGCAAAAATGACATATCAACATGCAGTGTAGAAAAAAGTTTATTTCCACCTGAAAGTCAGCAGTCTGTTTGAGGAAAAAACTTTGTTCCACGCCCCTTTTTCCCAACTTTTTGGAAAAAAACCCCCCCCAAGGTCCTTGGCCCCATAGGATGTTGGTTTCTCTGGCGCCACAAAAAAAACGAAAAGAACCCCCCCTCCCGTTGGGAACAGGAAACCAAAGTCCCCCCCCATCCATTTTGGGGGGTTTGGTTTTTCTGGCCGCCAACAAAATTACGGGGTTTAACCCCCCCCCTTCCCATTGGAACCGGGCCTATGTGCCCCAATCCATTGGGGGTTGGGTTTGGGTTTTTTTTTGGCGCCAGCAAAATGACGATGAACCCCCCCTGCCCATTGGAACAGGATCCTACGTCCCCCCCAAATCCCTTGGGATGTTGGTTTTTTTTCTGGTGCCAACAAAATGACGAAAGAAACCCCCCCGGGGCCCCTTGGAAGCCAACTTTGGGGGCCGGGGTTTGCCCCTGCCCAAAAACCAACATTTCAAAATGTTGGGTGCTGATTCATTTAAAGGAATTTGGAACAAAAGAGTGGATTCATCAGGCCCGGGTTTCCCGGGAAAAAAAGAAATGGATTCATTTGGGCAGATCCGGAACAAAGAGGGATTCATTAGGAAGGGTCCGGGAAAAAAAAAAATTGATTTTCCCTTCCCGGCCCGATGGGGGAAAATAAGATCGGATTCATTTGCGATCCGGAAAAAAGATGGATTCATCAGGGGCGGGGGAAACCGGAACAAAGAGTGGATTCATCAAAGGGGGGGAAAACCCGGAAAAAAAAGAGTGGATTTTTATTAGGCAATTTCCCGGGAAAAAAGAAGGGGGAAATTATTAGGCAGACCCGGGAAAAAAGAAAATTTATTTTTTTGGGCAGATCCGGAACAAAGGTGGATCCCTTCGGGGGAGATCCGGAAAAAAAGAGTGGATTCATTAGGGAGACCCGGAAAAAAAAAGGTGGTTTTATTAGGGCAGACCCGGAAAAAAATAATAGATTTTATTTGGCTACCCCTTTTTCTTATATGTTTTACTCGGGTGAAATGGGGACCTTGTTCTTATTTGTTCACTCAAAAAGTGGGAAAAGGTTTCCTCTGTTTTTTGTAATTTTACCAGAAATGAAATGGTACCTCATGTTCTTTTTGTTCACTCAGAGTGAAATGGTACCTTGTTTTTATTGTTCAAATCAGGTTTAAAAAGGGGACCTCTGTTCTTGTATGTTTTCCCCAGAGGTGGGGAAAAGGTACCTCCCGTTTTTTTGTTAAAGTTTACTCAGAGTGAAATGGAACCTCTGTTTTGTAATTTTACTCAGAGTTTAAATTGGGACCTCTGTTCTTGTATGTTCACTCAGAGTGAATTTGGGAAACCCCTGTTTTGTAGTTACTCGGGGTGGGAAAAAGTAACCCCCTGTTCTTGTATGTTCACTCAGAGGGGAAAAAGGTACCCTGTTTTTTGTATTTTCCTCAAAATGAAAAGGTTTCCTCTGTTCCCTTTTAAAGTTCACTCAGAGTGAAATGGTACCTTGGGTTTTTATATGTTCAACGTGGTGTTTTGATCCTAAACGAAACTGTTTCCCTGTCTAGTTTTGCTGGAAAAATGATTTATCCCCACTTTTTTAAAAAAAGCGTTTGGGTTTCCCGAGATTTTTCCCAATTAAAGTTTCTGGGAGTCTCAACAAAAAAATCACTACCAAATTTTATTAGACTTTAGAGAAAGAGCCTTAAAACATTTCTTCAACTCCGTGTGTGTGTTGTGTGTGTGTTTTGGTGTGTGTGTTTTGTGTGTTTTGTGGTGCGTGCCCTGCTGCGTGCGGGGGCGTGGGGGGCCGCGCGGGGCGCCCCCGTGCCCGCGCGGGGGGTGGTAAAGAGCCTCCCATAATTTTTTTTTCTCCCAATTTTTTTAAGAACCCAGAAAATTTTTTAAACCACTTTTTGTGTTTGGTCCCCTCATAATTCTTCCAACTGTTTTTTTGTAAAAGTCTCTCATAATTTTTTCTACTTTTTTTTGTGTAAAGAAATTTTTCACATAATTCTTCTCTGGTTTTGTGTAAAGGGGTCTCTCTAATTTTTTTCTACTGGTTTTTTGTTTTTAAAGATTTTCCCTTTATAATTTTTTCTACTGGTTTTGGGTTTTAAAGAGTCTCTCTTTAAATTTTTTCTTCTCCCTTTTTTGTAAAAAGTCTCACGTAATTCTTCTACTGGTTTTTGGGTAAAGATCTCATGTAATTCTCTGTTTTTGGTTTAAAAAGTTCACATACTTCTTCTTTTTGAATTTTTGTGTAAAGAGTCTCACATAATTCTTCTATCGTTTTATGTGTGTGGTTGTGTGGGGGTGGTGTGTTTTTGGGGGGTTGTGTGTGTTTTGTGTGGGTGGGTGTGTGTGTGGGGGTGTTTTGTTTTTTGTGTTTTGTAATGAAACCTATAAAATTCTTCTTCTTTTTTGTTTTAAAAAGTCACATAAATTTTTCTACGTTTTCGGGGCGGAAAAAAACCCTGCATCATTCTTCTACAATTCTTTGGGGAAGGGAAATTCAAAGAAATTTTTCTTCTCCCCAGTTTATAAAATGGGTTTAAGGTCAGGGCGAGGGCCCGGGCCCCGGGTCCTTTGGAAAAGTCTGCGTCTTTCAGCCCCTTTGGTAGAAGTCCTCGCTCCCCGTTGCCCCCTTTTAGTGGGGGATGGGCTGTGTCTACAACCCCCCGTAGTAGTCCTCGCCCTCCGTCCCTTCCATGGGGCGGAGAGGTGGGTCCCGGAGGGGGGTGGAAAGGGTCGGGCCTTCAGCCGCTGGTAGTAGTCCCGGGGGCAGGGGAAAAAGGGGGCAAAGGGGGGGTTTTAGCTGGAGCCGCCGGGAAAGGGGCCCGGGGGTGGGGAAAAACCGCCCCGTCCCGCCATGGGTGAAAGGGCCCCCCCCCCACCACATGGGCCCCCCCGGGGCCCTTGGGTTTGGGTCAGAACAGGAGGGAGGCAGGCACAAAACAAAACACACACACACACACACACACACACACCACACCACACACGTTCACATGTAAGGGCCCCCACACATGTCTCAAAAGAACCCCTTTGGGATGGGTGCGCGCGCGCCCCCACAAAATACACGCACCCCACCCACACACACACACACACACACACAAAACCCCACACACACATTATTAAGTCCAAAAAAGTATATTTAAAAGAAAAATTACTAAAACACATTTTTAGTCAAAGAAAACCCTTTTTAAAGTCCAAATATAACACTGAAAAGGAGGTTTTAAAATTAAAAAAAAAAAAAATTTTTTTTTCCCCAGACAAACTTTACCAACTCCAAATATGCATTGAAAACACACTTTAGTCGGGGGGGGAAAATTATCATTTCCCAAATTTAAAAATACATTGGAAAAGAAGATAAATTAAAAAACCCCATTTTTAGTCCGAAAAACCCTACCAAGTCCCCAAAAATTAGTTTTGAAAAGGACTTCTCTCTCCCCCTCTCCCCTTTTCTCACACACACGACTAACTAACAAGTAACGTAATTTGGCTTACTGAATGGGTTTTAGCACGCGCGCGCGCGCGCGCGCGGCCCCCGCACAAAACACACCCCTCACACTGACGAAAATTTTTCCCCTTTAAACAAGTCCCCTTTGGGGTCTATGACAATGGGGCAAAGGGGAAAAAGAATAATCGATTCGAATATGGTTTAAAATGGAATTTCCCTCCCTTGGGACCCCCCCCCGCGCAACAAGGGGGGAAAATTTTTTTCTAAAAAAAGAGTTCAATCCTTTATCCCGTTTTCAAAAGTCCTGGGGTTTTTTTTTAAATTTGCATTACCTCCATTGAATCAACGGGGTTTTGAAAAAAATTGGCAAGACTTCTTTCAATTTGCTTTTTGAATATTGTCAGCGTCTTTATATTTCTGTTCCCAAAAACAGAAAAACACATCGCCCGGTGCTTCCCTCCTGGTGGGTTGTTTGCTTTCCCCGTTTGTTTTATGATATTATCCCTTTCAAATTTTACAATGAAATATTTGTTTGGGACGTTCTTCTTTTCCCAAAGGGTTTTTCCCAAAAGGAATGGGGGGATCTGTTATCAGCAAAGTTTTGGGTTTTTTCCCTTTTTCCAAAACCCGGGCCCCAGGGTCAAGTTTTAAAATTTCATTAGAATGATAATTATATAGCGGGCCCATTCCCCGGCTAGAGGCCCAAAAACTCTTTGCGCCCTTTAAAAAGCCCACTCGTTTACACAAAGGGCCCGCCTACATGGGTAGTTTGGCCAACTGAGGGGCTTGTTTAGCTGGCGCTTCATTCAGTCGTTTCCCCTGTCACTCAGCAATGTTTGTTCAATGTTTTTTCACCCCAGGTTTTCCCTTTCTTTCCCTTTATTTTTCCATTTTTTTTACCCCAGGGGCCCTGCTAAAGTGTAACGCGTCCCTCCACACCAAAAGGCCAAACTGGCCTTCCTTTCCCAAAGTTGGTGATGGGATTTTTCGTGGTTTTTGCCCAAATATTTTTCTGCGTTTCTTTTACACACGGAACCCGGTTTATAGGCTCATTCGAAAGGGTGTAGGGAAATGGAGTCAGAAAACCCAAAGTTTAAAAACCCCCCCCCCCCCGGGGGGGAACCCCCCCCCCCCCCCCCCCCCCCCCCCCCCCCCCCCCCTAAACCCAAACGGCCCGGGCCGGGGGATTCGAACCTGCAACCCCAGGGCACCCAAAATTACAAATCCGAAAGCTCTACCAACTGAAACTATTTTCCCGGGCCCGTTTACATGCAATGAGAATGAGAAGTTTGGATTCAAGGTTTTTATAAAGGGTTTGGGCTGTTGTGATTTTGTGCATTTCATCCCAAAGGGACTTTTTGAGAGACAGACAGTTTACTACAGAAGACAGGGGGGGTTTTTGGGGGGAAGAGAACATGACAGGACTACAGAAGATAAGGGAGGGGGGGAGGGTTTTTTAGGCAAAGGGGACAGATAGGAAATACAGAAACCGGTGAGGGGGGGGGAGGGTTTGAGGCAGGAGACTTATAGTGACTACAAAAGAAAAAGAGGAGGGGGTTTTAGGGAGGAACATGCAGTGACTACAGAAAAACAGAGGAGGGGGTTTTAGGGGGGAGACATGAAAATGACTACCCGAAAATAAGGGTGGGGAGGGAGGGTTTTGGGCAGGGGACATGAAGTGACCCACAGAAGACAAGGGAGGGTTTGGGGAGGAACTTTACATTTACACAGAAGGGGCAGAGGAGGGTTTTTAGGGAGGGAGGATGAAAATTGGGCTAAGAAGACAGGGGAGGGTTTGAGGGGGGAGGGAAAGACAGTGACTACCGAAGAAAGGAGGGTTTGAGGGGGGGAGGCATGACTTTACTACAGAAGACCGGGGGGGGTTTGAGGCAGGAGGGCATGACAGTTACTACAGAAGGGGGGAGGGGGGTTTGAGGGAGGACACATGATAGTGACTATTTGAAGACAAGGGTGGGGAGGGAAAGGGGTTTTTAGGAGGAGAAGGGTAATAGTGATTCAGAAAACAAAAGTGAGGGGAAAGGGGGGTTTTTTGAAAGGGGGGAACATGTAGTGACTACCCGAAACAAGGGGGGGGAGGGGAAAGGGGTTTTAAGGGGGGAAACATGACAGTGACTCAGAAACCCGGGGAGGGGTTTTAGGGGGAGACAAAGACAGTGACTACAGAAGACAGGGGAGGGTTTGAGGGAGGGGGACATTTATAGTGATACAGAAGAAAAGAGTGAGGGAGGGGGGGGGTTTTTTTAGGGAGGAGAAAAATAGGACTACAGAAAAGAGTGAGGGGAGGGGAGGGTTTTAGGGAGGAGGGCATGATAGTGATAAAAGAAACAGAGGAGGGTTTGAGGGGGGAGACATTTATAGTGACTTTTTAAAAACAGGGGAGGGTTTGGGGAGGGACCCTGATAGTGACTACAGAAGACCCGAGGAGGGTTTGAGGGAGGGGAAAAGATAGTGGGCCCACAGAAGACAAGGGGGGGAGGGGGGGGGTTTGAGGGGGGAGACATGAAAAGGGACTAAGAAGACAAGGGTGGGGAGGGTTTGAGGGGGAGACTTTTAGTGAATACAGTAAAACCCGAGGAGGGTTTGAGGAGGAGACATGATAGTGACTCCCGGGAAAACAGAGTGAGGGGAGGGGGGGGTTTGAGGGAGGAGACATGATAGTGGGGCTCTGCAAATGACCAGCCACTCACCTCCCCTCAGGGAGCTCTCCCCGCGGGCTCAGTTCCTCTTGGCCACTTTCCCTTTCCCCTTTTCTTCAAAACTCCTTTGGGACCCACAACACACACAACCCCCACACACACACACACACACACAAAACACCGACACACACACACAAATGCCCCACACACACACCACACACACCCCACACAACGCACCAAAACGCGCGCGCGCGCGCAAAAAACACGCATTGCAGAGTTTTTACTAATTTTCCCTATACTAAGCCATTGTCTTCAAAATTTCTCCAGTACAAAACACACACACACACACAAAACACACACACACACACACCACACAATATATATTATATATATATATATATTTAAATTTTATATATAATTTTTCATAGGGAAAAAGCCGAAATTTTTCTCTAACTCTCTGGAAGAAAACAAAAACAAAAACGTCGGCCCCATCTGATTTCCCCTGCTCCAGCCGTGTGGTCCAGCTGGTAGTTACAGAAATATCATTTTTCTGTTTCCCGGATGAAGGCAACGAAAGAAAGGGAAATCCAAAAAGAAGCCGCCTCCCCCTCTTCCCCGTCTTCAGGCTTGGGTCAAATGGTTAAATACACCACATCTTCAACCAGGGCCGGAACGATTTTTGGGCCTGACACCCAAAAAACACACACACACACACACACACATCCCCACCACCACCCCAAAACACACACACACAACACACACACACAATTTGAGCGCCGAAAAAAAACATGCCCTTTTCCTTTCCCCTTTTGGGGTGTGTGTGTTGTGTTTTGTGTGGGGTGTGTGTGTGTGTGTGTGCATACATTCATGAAAACGTGGGGGGTATTTGTGGGGTTTGTACATACTGTAGTTTTTTGATTTTCCCCATACATGCTTTCGCGTATGTGCGCATTATGAGTGGGGCACCCCGCGTGAGCATGCATGCTTTCCCAAATGCGCGCGCGTTTGTGTGTGTGTGCGGGGCCCGGGGTGTGTTGGTGTGGGGGTGTGTGTTGGGGGGGCGCCGCGCGGCCCTGTGTGTTGGGGTGGTGTGTGTGTGTTTTGTTTGTGTGTGTGTGTGTGTTGTGTGTGTTTCTTTGGCCCCTCCATGATTGCCAAAAGAAAATTATGTTTTTAAAAAATATGGATTTACTTACACACACACACACATTTCCTTTTGGGGGTTTTGTTTTTCCCCTCTCTCTCTCTCTCTCTCCCCTCTCCTCTCTCTTTTTTTATTTTTTACCAGATATATGAATGACAACAATCTGAGTGTGTGTGTGGTGTGTGGTGTGTGGTGTTGTGTGTGTGTGTGGGGTGTTTGCGGTGTAAGTTTTTGTGCGTGTGTGTGGGTGGTGTTTGCCCCTGCGTTTCGTGCGTGCGTTGTGTTTTGTGTGTTGTGTGTGTGTGTGTGGGGTGGGTGGTGGTGTGTGTGTGTGCGCAAAAAGTGCGTAGTGCGCGCGCGCGTTTTTTGTGTGTGTGTTTTGTGTGTGTGTGTGGGGTGTGTGTGTGTGTGAGAGAGAGAGTTTGTGTGGGGTATGCCCTGGCCTTTTTGGTGTGGTTGTGTGTGTGTGGTGTGTTGGTGTGTGTGTGTGGTGTGTGGTTTGTGCGCGTTTCATTTCGTTTTGGGATGTGCGCGCGCGTTTGGTTTTATGAGTGTGCGTTTTGTGTGTGTGTGGTGTGTGTTTTGTGTGTGTGGGTTTTGTGTTTGCGTTTTGTTTGGTGTTTGTGTGTGTGTGTGTGTGGGCTGTGTGGGTGTGTGTGTGTTTAGTGAATGTTTTGTGTGTGTAGGTTTTGTGGGGTGTGTGTGTGTGTGTGTGTGTGTGTGTGTGGGTGTGGTTTTTGAAGCGTGCGTGGTGTGTGGGGGTGTAGTAGTAGTACTTTAATTTTACCCTTTTTTTCACAAACTATGTGATATTAGACAAGAAGGAGAGATAGACAGGCAAATAAGGGAGATAGACAGGGGTTTGTTCATGTTTTCGCGCCCCGCGCGCCTTTTAAAAGTGTGTTGTGTGTGTGTGTGTGTTGTGGGGTGGGGGTGTTTTGTGTGTGTGTTTTAGGGACGGGGTGGGGCTGGGATGGAGCGGGGGTTTGGGGACTTTAAAATCAGAAAACAATTAAAATTAAAAGAAAAAAAGAAACAAACCCCAAAAACGCACTAAACAGATCAGATTAAAGGGAAAAAACCTGACCCGGACTACCAAAACAAGCCAAAAAATAACTTTCCAAAAACAAAAACAATATCAGAAAAAATATTTTGTCCCAAAACATGCCTGATTAAAAGTGGCAGAAATGCCTTGAGAGACCACATTCGAACAAAACATTTCTCTTTTTTCAATTTTTTTTTCCCGCACATGCTTTTTTTGCAGGGGTATATTTAAAACTGAAAGGGATCCAGTTTCAAACCCATTTAAATGTTGAAAGAAGTTTTGTATTTATGCCTATCATAAATGTTGCAGATTTTGGGGTTTCTTTTGAAATGATCCCAACCCCTAAAAAGAGGATTTAATTTTGTAGAACATTAGTAAAGCTTTGTTCTCCCCCTTTCTAAAATATTCCCCAAACTGTTTTTGTTTTAAAATTTGTTGGGCCTCTTTCAAAAGTGAAAGGTATTGGGGAAAAAGTTTTTTACCCTCGTTCCATTTTTCCCGCGCCTTTTTTTCGCACATCGGGCAGCAATTTTATTGCCCCAAATTCCCCAGTGGGAAGGAACCCAGAAGAAAGTTATATCTGTTCCTTTACATATCAAGACGTGGATTAAATGTTGAATTTCCTTCAAAATGAAGTTATCTGAATTTGAATTAAAAAACTTAATCGATTGTAACACTGACAGCGAATCTACACAAAACAACACTTGAAAAATTGACTGTGGTAAATCAATTAGAAATGTCAACGCCATCAGTATCGCTATCATTTCAGCTACGAATATGGAGCGATATTTTCCAACGAAATATGCTTTTTCTACTTTCAGCGATGGAATAACAAATGCTGATCCGGCCTCTTTGTTACTCGTCAACGATCCATCTGTGT
Source organism: Conus canariensis (assembly GCA_033310375.1). Classification (NCBI taxonomy): domain Eukaryota; kingdom Metazoa; phylum Mollusca; class Gastropoda; order Neogastropoda; family Conidae; genus Conus; species Conus canariensis. The sequence goes on from JAMYXO010001967.1 coordinate 25,008, forward strand.
ACACCTTAAGATGGTTAGAATATCTATCTTGCATTTGCATCTTCGTTAAATATGACAAGATGTAAGGCTGATTTGCTTTCTTTGTATCAGTGTAATCAAGATCAAACTTCGCCCTCTTTCTTTCCCAAGTTGGAATGGGATCTATAAGAGACGTTTTTGACAAAGACGTAACATCTATATTACTTTTCTTAAACAAATCAGCAGTGTATGAACTGATAGTGCATAGAGAGGCAATATTTTTTGCTCTTTTTGGATAATCACTCTCTGGGTTTATAGATATTTCCGTTTCATTCACACCTTCCATGGTTGAACATTTCATGAAATATTTTGCAAGTGATAGATTCCTATATTCATTTAACGGTAAAACGTCTATTTCTCTGTATGTCCCCAAAGTGGAGGCATATACCGGAACTCCTAGGCATAATTTGAAGGCTTTGCTATCTACACTTTGTAGTTTTTGTAACAAATATTTAGGTGCGCTGAAGAAAGCCTCTTGGGCGTATGATAATTTAGAACGAATTAATGCCAAAGCCAAGAGCTTTGTTTTTCCATCTTGGCACCAGCTTTGCTTGCTTAAAATTTTCAGAAAATTTAAAGTTTTTCTTGCCTTATTTAAAAGGTAATCAATATGGATATTCTATGTGAGTTTCGATGTGAAGTGGACACCTAAAAATTTAATTAAGTGTACGTACGCAAGTGTTATCCCATCCAGCTTAAAAGATGGTAAATCAGAGGGATCATCCCCATTGTTGAATAAAACCATATGAGTCTTTTCATGGGAAAGCTTCAGACCATTTATAAACAAGTATTTGCTAAGGTTATCAAGCTCTGCCTGATAAAGTTTTCTGTGTTAGTTTATTGCTCTTTTGGGTGTGTTTTTTCTCATACAAGTATTTATCCACATACACAGATCATCGGCATATTGTACAACTGTAGCATTTTTAGTTACATGTTTTGGAAGATCATACAGCAAAATATTAAATAGCATCGGAGCTATTACAGAACCTTGAGGAATACCCATATCCAATGGTTTAAAACTGGAATATGTGTTTTGTACTCTGACCTGTAAACTTCTTTGTGTTAGAAATTCTTTAATATAACTGTAAAAATTACCTGAAATCCCAATCGCCTTTAATTTATATAACAATCTAGCACGCCATACACTATCAAAGGCTTTTTTAATATCAAAGAATGTAGCCAGAACACTCTTCCGTCTGGCAAACTGATTTTTGATTTGAGTTGTTAA
>JAMYXO010001968.1:0-26247 GCA_033310375.1 Conus canariensis
ACCCCCCCCACACTTGGGACTGTATGCATTAGGTGAAGGCGTAATGGTAATGGGTCTATTACCTATTTCTCTACCACGTACAAACATTCCTTCCTTTAAAAGCGTTTAAAGGGCCCCTTTTGTGAGAGGTTTCAGTCCCTTGACACTGGTGGACAACATTTTCAGAAGGTAACTTTTTTTTTTTTAGATTTTAAAGCCGAAGTCACTGAGATGCTAAAATTTCTGATCATAACATGAATATGGAGACAAGGGAAAGGGAAATCATTGAGCACAAAAAAATAACACCTACCCGATGGAATAAATTTGTGCATGAGCCGACACCTCCATTAAACGCTATCTCATTACCTCTGAAGCAAGTTCAATGCTTCTTTGTGTAGACACAAGGCAAATCATTGTAAGATCTAGTTGCAAAGTGAGACGACGGGCAGACGGAAATCCAAGTTTTTTCATCCCTCTACCACCTCCGCCTTTACTATTTTTGTTTTTGTTTTTTGTTTCTTTTTTTTCCCAAATTTTTTCTTTTTCCTTTCTTTTCTGTTTTCTGTTGTTGTTTTTTTCAGATTAAAGATAAGTGATTGCTCTTTCATTTTCGTTGTATTAATTGTTTTGTATCTTGCATAAAGAAGACCTATGAGGTAAAAAACCCCGTCGTTTTTTGGGTCTTTTTGGATTCGTTTGTCCACGTTTTTGGGGGGTTCACTAACATTTATTTAAAAATCATTGTAGTTTTCATTTTTGTTTGTTTACTCCAGACATAGCTACCAATCTAACACGGAAGTATCTCTTGATTTCAGTTTCAGTTTCATCAAGGGGGACACTGCATGTGGACTAGTCTATTCCCCTACACCACAGTGGACTAGTCCATATACCCTACGCCACAGGGGAAACTAGTCCATATACCCTACACCACAGTGGACATTTCCATGTACCCTACACCACAGTGGACTATTTCCTTTGTACCCTACACCCACAGGGGAAACTAGTCCATATCCCCCTACACCACAGTGGACTAGTCCATATACCCTACACCACAGTGGACTAGTCCATATACCCTACACCACATCCGCTGAGTTTGAGACCACATGACACACGATTTAAAGCTGAGGGAAATGAATAAATTGAATGACTAAAATGGGATAATTTATGAATTTTCTTGCACTGATGAAACAAAGGCAGTTTTAAACGCTGTTTTTTTTGTAGCGTTATTGACGTATTGGTGATGACAGTGTACGATCATATTGATACCATTTATCTCCTAGAAAGGGAAACAAGCTACTGGTGATTATTCATTTGTTATTTTCCTTTTGTTCCATGATTTGATGAAGTAAAATGTGGGTTTGGTTGCAGGCTAGGGTGGTTCTGGCCTCCAGCAAGGTGTTGAGGCATCCTTGACCCTGTCTTTCGCCCTGCCCAAATCTTCATGATTGGTTTGGTGATGCTGGGCAACCAGCTGGTCATGGGACCTGGGCTACCCCCCCCCCTATCTGTGCTTCATCCGCCGACCCTTGTCCCGCCAGCTGGGCTTTGGACGCCTCTGGGGCTGGCCGTTCTCATCAACGTCATCACTTTTATTGTCACCATGATCCGCATCCACCGTAAGCCGGACCTCAGCAGTTCCAGAGAAAACCATGTAGGATTGTTTTTGTTCTTGGTGTTCGTCTTGTAGTTTGTCTTTTTGTTTTGTCCTGTTCCTTTTCTTCTTCTTCTTCTTCTTCTTCTTCTTCTTCTTCTTCTTCTTCATCATCACAATCATCATCATCTTTCATCAATCATCATCGTCTCCTCTTCTCTTCTTTTCTTCTTCTTCTTCTTTCTTCTTCTCTTCTCTTGACCCCACACTAAGCAAAATGCAAAATCGTAGCAATGATGCTGCATACTAATGTTGAGTCTACGCTGGCTACTGTCTTTACTTGTTTCTATTGGAGCTGTCGTTTTTAGTTACACAACAGCGAAGACAACAAGAGCTGCTACTATTACACTACTACACTACTACTACTACTACTACTACTACTACTAATACTAATACTGCTGCTGCTGCTGCGCTGGCTGCTGCTACTACTACTACTACTACTACTACTACTTGCTGCTGCTGCTGCAAACTGCATCAACTAATGGTAGTACTACCGCTGTTGCGCAATTGCCCCTGCAATCCTTCAAATTACTGCTGCCCATGTGTTTTTAAACATTCGTATTTTTGTCTATAGATATAGTCACTGACATGTCAGTCTCTCTCCCCTTCTCTCTTTTCTCTCTCTCTCTCTCTCTCTAAGTCTATTCTATCAGTCATCGTCTATCAATCTATCTGTCTATCCATCTCCCTATCTGTCAGTCTACCTGTCTATCAATTTATCTGTCTACCATCTCTCTGTCTTTGTCTATCGGGGTCTGTCTATCAATCTATCTATATATATATATATCTGTCTATCAATCATCTACCTCTCTATCTGTGTGTATATCTATCTATCTATCGATCAATCTATCTATCTATCTGCCAATTAATCTATCTATCTATTTGTTTGTCTATCTATCTATCTATCAAATCTATCTATCTATCTATTATCTATCTATCTCTCCCATCTGTCTGCCTACCGTCTATCTGCATGCATACCTAATCATCTTTCCGTCTCTCTCTGTGTCTCTGTCACTGCTCTTTTTCTGCCCCCGTCTCTGGCTTTGTCGGGTCTGTCAGTCTGTTTGTCGGGTCTGTTGTTTCTCTCTCACTCTCTCTCTCTCTCTCTCTCTCTCTCTCTCTCGCTCGCTCGCTCGCTCGCTCTACCCCCCCCCCCCCTCACTCTCTGTCTCAGACTGTCTCCTCTCGTTCCGTTTGAAACCATTTTCACGTGTATTTCTTGGACGTTCTTTTTCATTGCGGTAGGATAGACGGGGGCTGGCCTGCTCGTGTGTGTGTGTGTGTGTGTGTGTGGTGGTGTGTGTGTGGTGTGTGTGTGTGTGTGTGTTGTGCATTTGCTTTTCTCCTTTCTTCTCTCTCTCTCTCTCTCTCTCTCTCTCTCTGTAAATGCATCTATGTGTCTACTTGCCTACCTACCTCCCCCTCCCCCCCCCCCTCGCCCTTAAACCCTCCCATCCCTCCCAAACCCTACCTACCTAAAACCCTACCTATGTCCCAACCTAGTTAACCTTTCCCTAGCTGTTTTCCCCAAACTGCCTGCATACCTAACAAAGGTTTGCTAAAACCCTACTTTAGCTGTTTGCTGTTTAATATCACTCAAACTACCTATCTCTCTCTCTCTCTTTTTTTCCCTTGTTTTAAGGAGCTGTCTACACTATAGGGGACAAATTAAGGGCCCGATATCAGAGATTTAAAAGCGGACAACGTCCCCATCTGGGGGTTTTGCTGGATAGAAATGCCTGTTGTAAAAAAAAAAACCCACCTAAGCAAAAAACACCTGCGACCCCCCTCAGCCCTTTAATGCAGAAATCCTGCACACAGTATATTCCCTAGACAATCTCCTCTCCCCCTCTTCTCTCTCCTCTTTTCCTTTTCTCTCTAAACACACACCCACACACACACACACACGCATACACACACGCACACGCACGCACGCATGAACGCACGCAAGCCCCGCAGAACGCGCGCGCGCCCCCACACACAAAACACACCCCAAACACAACACTCTCTCCCCTCCCCTTTTCTTTTCCCCCTCTCTCATACAAAACTCTCTCTCTCTTTCACACACAAAACCACAAACAAAAACATACACACCACACACACACACCCCACACACACACACACACCACAGTGAGGAAGAGGCTAAGGCTGTTCGTTTTTAAAAATTTTTTATAGGAAGGGGGTCATCTTGAAAATAAATTAGCCCTGAACGTTGTGATCAGGCCTGGGAGCAACATTATCTTTTTTAATCTTTTTTCAGTATTATGATAGCGTGAAAAGGGTTGTTATTGTTACTTTTGGGCTTTGCTATGCTGTTATGATTCCTCCTAGAAGGAAAAAAATGAGTTGAATGTGTTTTGTTAGAATGGAGATAACACTTGGTGTTATTAGTTGCTGCTACCCTATCTGACCATTCACCCCCTTTAAAACAAAAGCGGGGTGTTTGTTGCTGTGTTCTGGGGGCAGTCTTTGGTTTGTACCCCCTTTCCTAGAAAATAAAAACCATGTTTAGGATGGCGTAAAAAGTGTGGTCTGCTGTGAGGTGAAATGCCACTATTTCTCTTTTATCTTGCATCGATGCTGTTGTACTGTTGTAGTCACCCAACCTCTCCCCTGGAAAAAAACCCAAAACAGTAATGCGGTTTTTTTCCGACCAGGTGAGTTTTTTGGTGTTTCAATCCCCCATTTATGTTCATTATCATGAAATGGGGTCATTCCCCGGGCCCAGGTGAGGGGGGTTTAGCATGTTACAGCCCCCCTTTATGCTCTGATCTTTAATAATGTGGTTATTGCCCTGGCCAGGTGAGTCGGGGTGGTGTTACAATCACCATTTATGATCTTTTTATGTTTGGGGTTTATTGCCCTGGTAAAGGAGGTTGGTGGTGTTTAATCCCCATTTATGTTTCCATTTTCATAGTGATGTGGTTATTGCCCGGGCCAGGTGAGTTTTGGGGTGTTACAATCACCATTTATGATCTTTATCTTTTGAATGTGGTTATTGCCCTGGCCAGGTGAGTTTGGTGGCGTTTTTCCGGCTGTCAGTGTCAGGGGGCCCCGTCCGGGGCTGACGTTTACATGCTGGAAGGTGCCGGGCACAGGGCCCCTGGCTGGAGTACGTGTCGGGGTTTTTTGGGTTGCTGGGTCGGGGAGGGCTTGTTTGCGGGCCCCCCAACCCTCCCCCCCAAACCCCGACGGGTTACGGGCCTCGGGGGAAGGACTTCTTCCAGGAAAGCAAAAAAGGTTCCGATACATGAGAACGGGCAAAACGGACCTTCGCTGTCAGGTGGGAAAATGGGACGGGGCTCGTGCTCTGTGGAGGGCACCCTGGGTCTGATCGCGGGATGGCGTTTGGTTGTTTGATGGCTGAATGAAAATGCACAAAAGGGTCTTCATCAATTCTGATATTCTGGGAATTTGTTTACTTCGGGGGTAAAAAATCGTGACCATTTTGTTATTATTTTTTTTTTGACTGATTTAATTTTGTTCCCGTTCTATTTTACTAATCCCTAAAGTGTTCTGTTTTCTTCCCCGGGGCTGACCAACAGTGTTTTCAATGAGGGCTACCCCTTTGGTGGTCACTTTGCCGGAACTTGAGAACGTTTTGCATTAAAAAGGGGAAAAAAAAATAGGGTGTGTGTGTGTGGGTGTGTGTGGTGTGTTGTGTGTGTGTGTGTTTGGTGCGTGCGTGCGGGGCGTGCGTGCGTGCGTGCGTGCGTGCGTGCCCTGTGTGTGTGTGTGTGTGTGTGTGTGTGTGTGTGTGTGTTTGTGTGTTCTTAATTTTAAAGTCTTTTTACCATTTTGGGGATATTGGGGGAGGTTTTTAAAAAAAAGGGAAAAGGGGGGGGGGGTGGCGGGGAGTGAGAAAGGGGGTGTGTGTGGTGTGTGTGTGTGTGTGTGTGTGTGTGTGTGTGTGTGTGTGTGTGTGGTATTTCACACACAAAAAGTAATACTCTTTCTCTTTCCCTTTTGATACGTTGGTTTAATTTAAAGGGTTTCCTCCGTTTATAAATTTTTAACAAAAAAAGCCCCGAATTCTTTGCGTTTAATGTTTAAAAAACGCACAAAAAACACACACCACCCCACAAACACAAACCCCACACACCACACACACCCCAAAATAGGTTTGTTTATGATACTTTTGGTAGTAAGAGTGAATACATTTAATATTTTTCATATACAGACAAAATTTACTATATTAAAAGGTGCTTTTAAAATTTTGCCCGCAAACAGTAAACTTCACCACCACCATCATTTGGAATATTTTCTACCACTTTTTTTTGCTCTACTACCCATTCTACTACTATGTAGTAAAAGTAGTAGTAGCAGCAGCAGCGCAGCAGCAGTAGTAGTAGTATTTGTAGTTTGCAGTAGTAGTAGTGGTAGTGGTAGTATCATTGGTATTATCATTATCATTATTATTATGATGATGATAATGATGTTGATTATGATGATGGATGATGATGATGAATGATGATGCCAATGATAATTACATATGCTACTGCTACTAAAAATGATAATCTCAGAACTACTTTTTTTTCTTACTAAATCACAGTATTGTGCAGTCACAGCTTCAGATGACGTGCTTCCATCACTGACTTACTTCGAAAAAACCACGCAAAGCGTTCTGATGCATGTACACTCACGATCCTTGCGATCCCCTCAAAACTACTAAAAAATAAATACACTACGATATACTGGTTTTTTTTCCTTTTTCTTCTTTTCTTTTTCTTTAAATCCACAGTATTGTGCAGGTCACCAGCTTCATTATGACGTTGTTTATCTCTCACTTAATAATTAAAAAAAACCATACGCAACAAGTCATTCCTGCCTTGTACACTCACATTTCCTACTCAACACCACCCCCCCCCACTCAACTCACACCACCACACACACATCTGTCCTACTCAGACACCACCTTACAACATAGGAAAGGTCAAATAGGTGCTCTTTTAATAGTTTCAGAGTAAGCTGTATTGTCCGTGTACACGTTTAGGTTTACATTTTTTCATGAATTGTCTAAAAACTTTTGCACCAGTACAGAACATTCTTGCGTCTTACAAAGTGGACTTGTTTCCTCAAATGGTAAGCAACAACAACCGTATCACCAGGATCTGGGGCCTAAATCATGGCCTATGAGCAAACGCACTGTGTTTGAGCTTAATGAGAAACCTTGCTCGACCAAGAACCACCAACAACATTCATGACTTTTTTAAAAGCAAGAGCCGACAATAACAGTGGAATGAGAACAGATAGTTCTAAACTCCTCAAAGAATTAAATTAAAACCATTCTTGTCTTCACATCTGTCGGCGTCTTTCAGTCCACTGATGAACACAAGTTCGTTCCTCCGTCGAACCAGAGACGTGGCATGAACGGATCTGTATTCATAACTCGCGCAAAAGGACAGGCATGCATATGCACGTTCGAAAAAGTAACAGCCAGTACAGCTCGGAATGAGTGAACCATTTCGGTTTATTGTTGTGTACTTTGGCGATAAGAACATCGGAATCAGAGTCAGACGATGATATGTTGCCAAAGTTGGCAGGGACGGACACTAGTTCTGTTACCTTTAATAAAAAAGTCTGATCAGAACTTTCTTCATTCTTATACCGTAATCCCATCTGTAAGTCCACTCCCTGTGAATCTCTGGGACTCATGTGACAATCATAGGGATTCTCTCCATCTCAACACAATAAAAACGCACCCGTCAGTCATCAGGGCTACTCACGAACGCTGGTGAACAAGAGAAAACGTTATCATAATATTTGCATACAACATGTGCTTATCTGCAATATATTTTTTTTCTTTTAAAGTCACCAGCTCTGTCATTCTTTAGAACATTTACACAATAATAGCGATGGAGGAAATGGCATGTTGTTATATTGAAAATATTGATGAAAATGTTAACGGCAGATAGACCGTACCATGTTGCAAAATCTCATGGGCCCCCCAGTGGACTGACTAGGAGAGCTGCAATCTCTATTAAAAATTCTTCTCAGTGGTAGGGAAGTGGGTTCGATTTCCCATCAGAGCCATTGATTTGTGGGTTTGTCTGTGCCGATCCAGATGCTACCCAGAGCAGAACTGGACATGGAATCAACTAGGGAGGGACTGCCACCTCACAGTTAACTGTTCTCCATGTCATTGATGTGGTCTTGAGAAAGATGTCAGATGATTCAGGACCTCCACTGCCAGATTGTGCATCTCACCACCCTGGGCCGACGCGGTGTTGTCCACGGTATAAGCGTAGGATTAAGCCCTGTCATGTAGTCACAGACTGGGAAACCTCAAAGGCAATGATCTTCATCATCTTCAAACCTCACTGATAAGTACAAAATGAGGTCCAGTTTGTCTGGCTCTTCACGTCCTGCTCTCGAGGTGATCTTAGAGAAACTATAATAATAGGCATTCTGGCTCATCCGGCTACCGCCCAGCTCCAACCGGCTAAAGCCGGTTTCGGCTGCTGCTCCACCGGAACTACACAGAATGCCTATTTTATAGTTCTCTGGTGGGGATTTTAGCCGCCATAAATTTATACAATGCCCGCGTGACGGCTAAACGCTGCACTACGACGCCGGTGGGGAATTTAGCCGCCAAATTTATACAATGCCGCGTGACGGCCTGCAGGTAAACGACCGTCTTACTCCGTTTTGTGTAACTCGACACGAACCAGAAACGTGCGACGCTTCGGAATCGGCAAATTTAGGCAGTTGGGCTAAGCCGTGACTTAGAATTAGTTGAGTAATACATAAAGGCAGCAAACCTTCAGAAGTGAACGAGGAGTTGTCACCCGGAAAAGAATTAAAACAATTAATTGTGTTTTATCCTTTATGAAAAAAAATCGTTCATTAAGTCGTTCTAGGTTCTTATTCAAGTCGGCATCACGTTTCTATTCAAGTTCTTATTTAAGTTCTTACAGTTTTTATTCAAGTTCTTTTTAAGTTCTTACAAGCTCAACATCATAGTTCTTACAAGTCATCATCAAGTTCTTACAAGTATTATTCAAGTACTTATTCAAGTACTTATTCAAGTTCTTAACAAGTCGTCATCAAGTCGTCATTAAGTTCTTATCAAGTCGTCATTAAGTTCTTATTCAAGTCGTCTTTCAAGTTCTTATTCACGTTCTTATTTAAGTTTTCATCAAGGGTAGGGTCCGTCTCAAGTCGTTATCAAGTTCTTATTCAAGTCACTTTTAATTATTTATTAAGTTCTTGAAAATATTACTGACATATCAAATGGATCAAAATGAGATTTTGTTGTTGGCAGTTCTGGATTCTTTTTTGTTCAGATTTTGTTATTAGTGGCTGTGAATTTTTTGGGCTGATTGGTTTTGCTGTCTTTCTTTTATATGTTTTCATAAACGTAATAACCACACCCACCAAACAGCAATCGACGCCAAAATGGGCCAAACCTCTTTTAATCCAAATAATCCTGAATTCTTGGTGTTGCGGGACTTGAAACAAATTGTTCTTGTTGTGGCTCTGGGCACTGAAACAACTGGTGTTTTTTCATTAGGTGTTATATGTTGTAAACTCTAATTTTCTTTTTTTGTTCCACTATGCTAATTTTTTCCTGCTTCAACGCGCCCCCAGGATTCTTTTCACGGGTCACTTTCTCAATCAACGTTTTCTGATTCTGCTCGGTCATTTTTAAGGGAAATAAAATCTATATGGATTAAACGTAATTAACCCCATAATTATGGCGACAATAATGTTCCAAAATCTGTAAATATAGATCACATCATAGAGACTCTAATGACTTTGTTAAACTGATCCTGCGTTAAAATCATACATAAAAATCTTGTTCAGAATCAATGGGCACGAATCTTCTAACTAGTTTACGTGTACAAACTAAGAACAGTTTGTCCCGAAACTTTTGACCATTCTTGACCCCAGTTTTTGCGCTTCTTACTGTTTGTGATACTTTACAATGTCTTGCGGCGACATCTGTTGAAATCTGTTCTATGCTGATTCATTTCCGGGTATGTTTTTGTTTTTTCCACACGCCCCGCCAAAGAATACAGCCTTTCCTTTTGGCGCATAATAGCTTGGTCATCAATTGATTATTTTGTAAGTTCAGGAAGTAAATCATCGCCAGTTCATGATTTATTAATAATAAATATTATTTATTTTAAAACAATGAGGCCACCGACAAACTGTTGCCAACCTAGTATACATTATGCTGTCATTGGAGAGGTCTAAGGTGTAGGGATACACAATGCTTGGTAAAAGCTTGTTAAGAATAAAACCAGCAGATCTTGGTAAGCTAGATTTTGAGACTCAGCAAAAGTTGATTGATGTCATTACAGCTTCGTTCTGCTACGAAAGACTTTCTTGTTAACGCAAGGAATATTCCAGAAAATATAAATATGTAAAAAAAAAAAAAAATAAATTTTATAAAATGGCTTCACTCGTAAATGATGATAGGCGGCGCAGTGGTCAACGCTCTTTGCTTCAGCGGAAGTAATTAGAGTTTAGTAAACTACAAAATAACGAGAGAGGAAAAAGACATAACGAGCTATGGAGCAACTTAGCCGCTGCACAAGGACACCTATGAAAAGCCAAGAATGGAAGCTGTTAGATTTTAATTACGACAGACTTAAACAACAGGGCATGCAGCTTACACTTTAAAGATGTTGACCAGGCAATAAAAGAATATTTTCTAGTAACAGGCAAACAAGTTGAAACATTTGCCCCCACCAAAATCTCAGCGATTACTATCAACCATCAGAAAACAAAAGATGCAAGAATATAGTTTTATTGTCTTTGGCATGACCGCCTGTGTTATTTAGTGTCGCACAAAGTATTGACTGATAAAAATGTACAAAATATATTATTCTCCAAAAGGATACTGGAAGAGGGATAACAGCAAATTAAAAAGCTTAGCCAAGCAGAGGTGTCAGTGAACAAACAGCAAATGAATGGTTATCTAACAAGCGATTGGCAAAATTTATCTACCAGGCGCCTCTAAACTAGAATACAGAGACCACACTTTGTGGAATATAACACCAAACGACACCCATCAAATGGATCTTCTATATTTAACCCCAATGATACAATCAGGACGAAAGATTTATGTACGCACTTACAGGTCATTGATATAGCTTCAAGATACAAAAGATGCGGAAACCATTAAACACAAAAGAAGTGCTTTATTGCTGTTGCTGTCGCTATACAACTGATATTATCAACGAGGCCCTTTAACTTATCCTCGCATGATTCAAAGTTGATGATGGAAAAGAATTTAAAGGGTCAAGTGAATCAATTATTGTTAAACATAGGTTACCATTTAAAAGAGGCATTCAGGGTGTTCACAGATCACAGGTTTGGTTGAAAACTTTAACAAACAGTTATCTGAAAGGGACTTTTCTCCTACCAGTATCCACAGAGAGCTGATGACAATTCTCGCACACAGAATGGGTTAGAAGGACTGCCCTCAGTTTGAGCACGCAATGAATAATGAAGAATTTAAAGGGCTTAAAACCAGTAAAGCAATCAAAACCAAACAAATAAAATGTTGCTATTGAAGACTCATCCTGTTAAACTATTACCATTTGGTTTAAAAAAGTGAGATAACTTTTTTCACCGGGAGAAGCGGAAAGGGGACACTCGCATCGGGCAACAGATCCAGTTTGGAGTGTTTTTGACCAATATGGATAAAACCCCAAAATTGTGAAAATGAATCCGCCCGTGTATTATTTACGAGAAACTGGACACAACAAAACGACCAGCCCCCAGAAGATCTTTTGTGAAGGAAGAACTGCAGTAATCCCGCCCAGACACAGTTCCAGTTGCTTAGTTAATTTAGGCAATAATTTGAGGTTTAATGGAAGCTCCAAAAGGAAAAAAGAGTTATCAAAAATTAATACGTCAATTATCTGCTTATAATAATTATTCATCAAAAAAAATATTTAAGAACATTGACAATCTGATTGCAAGACAATAGCTTACGACCCTATCCCTTGATTCTGATATTTTGATATGGATAAAATCAAAATGATAAAAAAATTGAAGCACATTTAGCAGTAATGAATAATAATGATTTGGATATACTGGATAATGATTTAGTTGAGCTTTGATAAACTTGTCCAAACTGAAAATCATGAATGACATATGATTATACTATCTCCAGTGCCAATTGCTATGAAATACTCTGGATTAACAATACTCTTTCGTGTTTGTTCTATCTAATGACTTCTTTGTTACAACAAGTTGTGTTAATCTCATGTAGATTAGATCGTAGTTCGTAATTGTCAGGAGAAAGTCTTTTTATTGAACAATGCTTATTTGTAGTGTCCATGTGATATGTGTTTGATTGCACACCACTACGAGATTTTTCCTTTGCTTTTATTGCAACTTTTTTTTTTGGCCTTGAAAGACTGTACATTTGTGACCCTTAAACCAATAAACTCTTGATAACACCTCAAGATTAATTCTACTTTCATCTACCTAAAACCTTCTTATTATAAACTGAATGCAAGGTGAATATTTAGGGTAATCAGATGTGTCGTACCATCCAGCATGCTCTTTTGCTACTTCTAATTCCATGTCTTTGTAAAAATCTTCAGTAGGGATGTCCCCCGATTACAAAGGAATCTGTATCTTCTGAGTACAGAACTCTGGACTCTGGTACAAGGGTTTAAAGTAGTTCGTAAAGAATTCTAACATCAAAAGCTTTGATAATTCTAAACAGTAAACCCAATAAAACAGGTTTGTCATTTTGACTTTCTTTTTTTTTCATCATTATTCAAAATATGATCATGAAATCTTATGAAGTATGATTATTTGGGTTTTGAAGTCAAACTTAATTGCATCGTGTTCTCTGGTAACCAATCTGAACATCTTAGCGTTGTGCGGGATTTTCTTAGTCTTTCCAAAAACAGCTGTTGTTTCATCAAATTGGAAAAGTCTTTTTCTGAGCATCTGCGGGATTTAGTTCTGAGATACAGTGTTCTTAATGATGTATGGTTTCATGAACTGTTCTTGTTCAAATGCAATTATACGATGGAACTGCTGTTAACTTTAAAAACCATGTCTTAATTAAAATAGGGAAGTTCTCTAATTGACAGGACTAATTTTTTTTGTCAACGAGATTAGGCAAAAGTTTAGGGCGGTTCTGTCATTGACACCTTTAGGGTTTCTGCCGCTAATGGATAGGTCATTATGGTAATCATGCAAGTTCAATGAGAGATTATTCTAATCAACTTTCTAGAATAAAGCCCTGTTGTTGATCAGTTCCTAGACTCTGAAGCAATTTTAAAAACTTTTGAATGTCTTTTACAACCTTACTGTGTACATTTTAAGTTACGTAATGGAAGTGTTGACTCATAGCCCTAACCATTACAGATTGTTTGCATCTAATTACACATAGATAGTTAGACTTCCTACTTGGATCATAGTTGTCTAAGTATTTGTGGTTTGCTTTACAGTTATGGTTGGAGACGGCTTACTTATCCCGCCACGCAATCCGTTTTCAAACATCTGAACGCATTGGTAGGTCAGCAAACAGGTTCAATCTGTCTCACCTGTATACTTTAAGAATAACATCCCAACTTCATCACAGGAGCAGAAAATATAATGCGCAGGATCTAAGACTATAATGTTTCATGCAGGTCTTTCTGTAATTTCAAACGATATCCGACAACAAACAAGTATCCGCATTAAATAGGAATCATGATAGTTCCATTGTTTTACACTCTAATTTCTGCCACGCTCTCTTGAGCATGCGGGTAATCGCAGTCACTGAATGTCTTTCCTCTAAGACTAGAAAAAAAATAGAACGCACCTTTAGGCGGAAGGCTGGGTATCATACCCTTTCCCAACTGTTCCATGTACTTTTCATAAGGATAACGCTCCCTTTCTAACGAGCGTTGGGTCAAATTATTCTTCCGTTATTGGGAGGACTTTAAGAGACATAGCCAGTGGACTCTAATGAAACCCATCAGGTCGTTGCATAGAGGTCATAAAAAGACAGGTTATTTAAAGTAAAAACATGTACTTTTATGATGACCTGCGCATGCATGACACCCTGAAATCGCTTGTTACGCTTGCAATATAAGATGAGGAATCGTAACCCTCGCAAGTTATGAAAGAATATAGGAAGGTCTCCATGTCCTAAGAATCAAACTTTAGTTGAAGATTGCAATTGTTATGTGCTGCTCCTCTGAATTGCTCGCTAATGTGCATCATGATCTTATTACTGTTGCGGTTTAAACTTTTTGGTGTTAGCTCTAAACCACAATCCAACAGTGGAGTCGGCTGAGTATAGCGATCTGGTTCTTCAGGGGTCATCTTAAGGATCGGATAGGACTAGATTTTATTAGAACAGACAATACGAACTTCTTGCATGCGTTTTAGAATGTTTTGCTGCATGTGGTCTCTGTATTATTCTGGCTTTGAATGTTCACCTTCCTGAACTGACAACATGAAGGCAACGAACAAATTCTGCGTGGTTATTCATTATAAAACTGTTTTTGGTAAATGTTTTGGAGCAGGTACATGATAAGGAACAATAAGCGATTCAAAGTTTCTGCGTAAACAAACGTATGGGAGGACCTCTGGAGTTTTTGGTAATTCTTAAAACTAAAACCTTACTGCCTTCTCTTGGGCATAATTAGTTTGTATTTGCAGTAACTGGACTAAGGACAATGTTTTACTTGTTCACTCGTGCTTGAACAGACGGAATTCTTGTTAAACATTTTCTACAAAATTCTTGTTTGCTATGTTGTTTGTAGTATGCACTAAGTATTACTCATTGTGGGTATTAGAGTGTCAGTGCAACCCATTAAGGCTTCATGCATTAGGAGTAAGTCTACATGGTGACTGGTTGGTTCGCGCTATTTGTTGGACTGATCTTTGACACTCTAATTGCTAGAAGTTGGTTTCTTCAGACCATGTGTAGACATTAACTGATTATTGGTGGATTTTGTTTTTCAAAATGATCAATTTTGTCTACAGCCCTAGGAAATTCATAGACGTTTTTAAAGTAAGATCATTGGCCACTGTAAATAGTTAGATACTCTATCTGCATTTTTTCGGCAACGTGATTGCAGCATCTAGCAAGAACCCACCACATAAAACATTTGTCGTCTTGATTTCTTTATGTTCAGAATGCTTTCTGTGCAAACTAATGTTGAGGCAGTGTGAATGTAAGATCTTGCTTACAAATCAGCTCATACTTATGGCCTGTCTTACATATGATTGTCTAGGACTTCACCCTCCGCAACAGAGTTTCCTTTCTATCTCTTCTTTGGGCACTTTTGGTTTAAAACCCGAACAGACAGCTTTTTAAAAAAAAAAAATAATTTAGTATTGGATATCTTTTAATCTGTTATCTTGAATATTCAGCTGCGCATATATATTAAAAACTAATGTACATTAAGTGTTTATCACTCCCTTTTTCTTTATCAATTTGAATTTTATTACGTCCTTTAAATGTTCTCCCACTCCCATGCAAACCCGATTATCCCCTGTTGACCTTAGGTCAATCCCTAAACAGAATTTCGTTTTTAAATATTCATAAGTCTAAACACTGTGAAGGTGTGGGTCTTTAGACCCCAAAGGTCTACTGTTGGACTTCTAAACCTCCCGCCTCCAAAAATTTTCTTATTTCATCCCAAAAAGTGATAAGGCTTGCTAAAGTTAGGGTTGCTATACAATGTCAAACTCTAACGAGATGTCGAATATGCTGTACTTTGCGTCTGTGTCTGTAGATTTAATGACACGTTTGTATTCATTAAAAGTTAGTTCATTGACCATCTGTCTTTTAATGCTCCTTGAAAGTTATGGCGCATGCGCTTTTATCAACTCAAAACTAAGGGTCTAGAATAGCGATTTCCATAAGCAAAACTTACAGCTTTCATTCTTGTTGCGCTTTAGCGTCTTTCGGCGTCTATTCTGTGTTTTAGTGCTTCTTTATTTCGATCCCTCTGAAAAGCAAGATCGGCCCTTTCATTATCGGTTAGCCCATAGCTCAGAATAGATAGGAAATATGTAACTGCATTGTGTATAGAAATTTTTCTTGCCCCTCCAAGTTGTATAGAAATTTTCTTAACGATTGCCCGTCCCAGATTCTGTACAACTGTCCTGCTTGTTGTCTGTTGCTGAATCAAGTTCTATTTTGAAAGTCAAGCCGGGCAGATACCGGCACAATCACTTCATCTGCTTCCTAGGTCTGGTAATTTAAACAGTAAGAATTTGATCTGAATCAATAGTAGATGGATTTATTTGGAACATATAATATTCTGTTTATTTCCTTCACGCAAAGGGCTCTTTCAGTCTTCTATGCGGGTCAAGGAATTGAGCCATAATGCTTGTGACATTATTTTTATATAAACAAAATAAAAAGTTAATTATTTTTAAAAACATTGGCAGGCATTGAAGGATTTATGATGTTTTTTGATCATGGAGACGTCTTGAGTGAAATGTACACTCTTTGACACATCACATTGCGCCTCATTGCGACATGAATTAACAGAAAAGTAGGTCAGATCATTGTACCAAAGTTTAGGTCAAGAACCTCCCGAATTTATAGACCCTAATGATTTTGAATAACAAAAGGATGCCATTTGTTTTTTTAAAAACGAGCACGGGACAACTGCACAGCTTGCATCTAAACCAGAGACCCATTAAAGTTCTTTAGGAGAAAGACTACAATTAGACAAAGGCTCAGTCGTGAGCAATCAAATCGCCTTGGCATTGCTAAACCGCGAAGATTAGGACAGTGAGGCAGTTGCTTAAACTTCAAAAACCTACAAGAACTCCCAAACAGTAAACAAATTACAACACATGGAAACTTAAAGATTTAAGCCCAACAGCAGACGAAATAATACAAGCAGAAACCAGTTTTTCAGAAGGAACGCATAAAAAACTATTGCACGATCCGCCTGCTACCTATGAGAGAAATAACGGCCCTTGATCATGCTATTGAGAGCATCAGAGGCGAATAACAAACAATTTAGCAAAACTGGAGTGAACTAGATGAGCATTATAAAAAAGAGGAAAAAGAAAAAAAAACTAGTTGAGGCTGATGACCACAACTTAGGCCATGATGTTTCAAATAAAGAATAACACAAGACTTAAAAGATCTTGAACAATAGAGATCAGCAAGACTAGAAGTGTTTGTTAATAACCGAGAACAATACGACTAAGTGAGCAAAATAAGAGAAACTATCCAAAGAATTTTATATGAAGACACAACGTTAGCAGAACGAATAAGAACACTGTTTAGAGAGCAAGGTGTAAACATTAGCAAGTGTTATAACAGTTAGGATTTGCAATAAGTTAACTGGTGATGGCTATTACAGGCGGCCGGTGGGCATGGGTTAGTTGCCTCGCCACCTCACCACCATCAGAATAAATCATGGGTTTAAAAAAAACAACTTGATCATATTGCAAGTTTATTAAAAAAAATAAGCCAGTAAAGCAATAGACTATTTGCTGGTATAAATAGGTGGGATCGTTTAGTGGCCTTTTTTGTCTGCGCAAGTTAAAGTAGTTGGGCTTACCCCCCCCCCCCCCCCCCCCCCCCCCCCCCCCCCCCCCCCCCACCCTTCTGATGGCCCCCCACTGCGGCACTTCTGGACATTAGTTGTCTTATAGTTGGGTTACTTTATAGTAAGATAAAGACAAGTATCCTGGGCAGTTATATCAATAACTATGCCGTCTGTTTCCTATTCACTGGTCCCCATTATTTATCACCCCCCCTCCCACTCGCTACAGGCCACGGGGATTGGATGGCCCGCGCTTTTGACGGCAACGGTCTCGCGGGCCAAAAAAAAAAAAAACTAATAAAAAAAATAAAAACTAAAAAATGGATGGGGTTTAGTGGGGGCACGGGGATTGGGACTTCTTTTTTTATTGCTAATGCTGCTTAGAATTTAGGTCGTTTTTTTCCGACCTTCTCTTCATTGCAGCACAAGGATTTCATTATTATAGTTTATTATTGTTCCTATCTGAAGTCTGTGGTCGGAAGGCAGCATCGTATAAACCAGTGCCAACGGCGAAGTCTACTTTCGATCTTGGTATTGCAAAACATTTTGGTACCTTTTTAATACTGAAGCAAAATCAATGCAGAATTAATAGAATCCTCTAAAATGTGCTAATACTGTTTTTGGGCGTCAAAGCAGTAGAAGGATCAATTATGTTTGATCACGTTGTGCTTGCGAACCTAGCAAACACCCAAAATAAGAAGTACGAATAGAGTCGTTTATTCGTTCTATTCCTGCTTGTTGTTAGGCCCTTTAGAAGTCCATCCAAAATAAATGTTGTCCATGCTGTTTTATGCTCTTGCTCTATGGACAGTGGTGAACAGTTGTGCCTGCAGAGAAGATGTGTAAGGAGGGATTGTAATCATAGTTCTATTTCTGTGCACGCCCCAATATTAATGGTTCCTAAACTTGATTAAGATCTAAGTTTTTGTCTTAAAGTTGTCTTTGGGTCAATATTAAAATTAGTTACAGATCCTTTCAAAAGCCTTGTAATCTATTCTGTATGCTGAATGGATTAAACGTTTTTTTTGTCATTTGGTAATGGCGCTTGCAGTTCAGATAAAATACGTTGAAGGTGTAATAGAAATGATAATCTATACACTGGACCTCTACCAAAGGTTCAGGATGATTTAAATGATCAGATACGACACTCCACACCCGTTGATGCACAAAACCAGCCAAAGTTTAAATGGTTATGTTAAAACTGCATCGGATGACTGAACCCACCATTTCGGGGGGATGTAGTGTTTTTAATAGGTAGGGTTAAGATATCTGTCAATGGAGTACTAACCTTTACTTGAAAGGCGTCAGACTGAGTCACAGAAAATGTCAAGGGTTGTCTGTTGTTATATATTAAGATTGTAGTGCGGCCCGACAGAATATTTTTGATTAGTATATTGAATGCACTCATTTTTAAATTTGTTTATAAAAATGTTTGTAACAATCACAACTCATAGGACAGTCCTTCGTTTTTAGAAATTGCTATTGATAATAACTGCGGACCCAAAGGGTCGCTTCCGCCACTCCATGAAATTTTTTACTAAGTGTATGGTTTAAGATAACTGAATCAAGGTGAATAATAGGATTAAAAAATTTGATAATAGGAGGAAAAACTTAGTTAGCAGTTAACCATACTGTTGGTTATTACGGGTTTTGCTCGCTAAAGAAGCAATGAGTAACTTCGACATTACTCTCAAATTACAATGCAAATTTGAATATTAATGTTGACTTTCAAACTGAAGAAGAAGTAGACATTCCTTTTTGATGTAGAGCTAGCCTAAATGTTAGGCTTTGCAACTGACAATCATGGTTTTAGAGTTACATCAGACGAAACTATTATGTGGGAGAATAATCCGCTCGATCTTGCATTACATTCATTTCTCTATGTTCATTCGAGCTGGACACTGATAAAAAACTTATATGATGGAAGCCCTCAACGTTTTAAAGGCATCTTCCATCAGGGGAAAGCTGCATATTGCGTTTATGAAATTATACAATTCCCTATTTACAGTTAAAAAATTAGCTTGTGGAGGGTCAGATCATTAATATAAAGATCAAGATAAAACAGGAAAGTCTGTGAAATGGATAACCTGACATGTTTTAGAAATAAAATAATAAGGTTTTACTAAAAATAATGTCTGGGTGGCAGAAGAATCGGGAGTTACATTAGCGCCTGAGGGTGTGAAACTTAGAATTTAAAAAACCTTGCAGACGTTTGAGGACTTTAACAAAACGGTGAGTAGGCACTTGTTGGTTTTGAGTACACTAAAGTGGTTATTAAAAACGCAAGAGGTTGCGACACAAAGGTTTCCAAACTAGAAAAACTCGCAATCTAGAACAATTAATGGGGGTCAGTATAATGAAGAAATTTTAGTTCGAAAAATTTGACCAATGGCACTTGAACCATATTTAGAATGGGACATAAAATTTAAATTTTCTTAAGCCCTTTTACATTTTTTGACCGTCAAAAAGTTTCAAAAAAAAGCATTGAACTCTGGCCCTTTACATGTACTTTGCCGAGGACAACAGTGGGAAAAAGAGATCGAAAAAAAAAGCGTTTGGGACAAACAGTACATCCTCCACAAAGAGAATGGGTTTTTGAAAGAAAGCTTCTACAAAATTACAGTTCATCCACGCACAAATAGGGGGGACACTCACAATGATATTTAAAATTTCTTTCTTAAAAAGAGAGGCAAATGGAGCTCTGGGGTCATGACAATCTTATGAGGAATTCTTATTAGCTGGGAAAAAATTAGACGTTGACAAACTTTAAAATTACTGTTGTGTTCTTTACAAGGCGAGGATATTTAAAGGGCATAACAACAAGCAACAAAAATTTATATAGTCAAATAGAAACGATCTTACAGAACTAAACTGGATTAACTTACACATTTGGGCCTTTAAAGGGGTTTTTATTATACTAACAAGTTTTGACAGAGAGTATGTAAAAACAATAACTGGATTAGATAAACAGATCAATCCTACAAATTATGTATGTTGTCAAGTGTTTACTAGTAGAGAACTATAAAAATAGGCATTCTGGGTAAGCCGGGGAGGCAAACAGCGGAGCGGGTGAGCCAGATTGCTTATTTTTAGTTCTCTGATCTTTATTTTTGATTGCCTTGCATTTTAATGCCTTGCGCCCTTGGTGAGTTCGTAACGGAGTCACTGACAACAGGCAAGTTCACGGGTATGTGTTGCACCCAAACATGGTGGTGACTGTGTGGAGACGTGCTCACGTACGCTGGCTCGCACCTAAACAATTATAGTGTTCATCAGTATGGAAACGTGCATGCCTTAGCTCTTCTCGCATGCTCCTCTACAGCTGTGTCTTGTACAGTCACTCCTTACTGTACTGCAGAAAACTGGGGAGAGTTTGTCTCTCAGACACCGGCACACGGGGCTAGTGGTCTGTGCGGAAATGCCAGTTTAGTTACCAAAAAACAAAACCCCTATATATTAATACACACCAGGGAACTTTGTGGGTGCTTCAAGTGTGAGAGTAAGGGAGGTTAAGCCTGGCAGAAAAATCTGAGAAGTGGCATCCCTAAAGCAACATGGTGATAAATCAACACGGCAATCCTGCTATCCAGTTTGTCGTCTAAACGTGATACAGTGTGTCCCTCCTGGACTGCCGAAATTGCCGGATATCCCCTAGTCTCCACACAAATTCAGGCTGACGTGCTAAACAGACAGTCCTTGACGGGTGGCAACGGTGGTAGGAGAGCTTAACTCTGGTCGCTAATATGCAGTGCCGTTTGTATTGCAGTTACAGCTTTACTCAAAGAGGAAATAGTGGAATCCTAGCAGGTGAGGGGGTTGTGACTTTGTGTTTGACCTGATTTTCCTCCTTTAAAGCATTCCACGGCAATTGCATGGGTCAGATCACGGAGCTGTATCCTTGATTCCAAAATAAACACTCTGAACGTTGATCGATCAATGGACAGATGATGGAAGGCAAGGAAATGATAATGGACATACATTCACACATACAGACTGACAGCGAACAGACAGACATTTACATAGATAGGACCAGTCTCAAGAAGATAAAAAAATATAGGTAGATAGATGGAAGACAAGATAATGATATGAGAGAGAGAGACGAGAAGAAGAGAGAGAGAGAGAGAGAGATACATAACCATACATACACACATACATAGAAATACAAGTGCGTATGCACCATCCAGCATTAATTAAAACAGGTGGAACTGTAGTGTCTGAAAGCTTGACAACAAAATTCCATGGAACTCTCGGAATGCATAAATTTGCTCATCAGGATATTTCCCACCCATCGTCAGATAATTTAAGCAGAAACTGCATAATATTAAATTGCATTCGGGAAATTTAAAACGGATTAACTATCACAGATCGATCCTTTTCAAACGGGCCATGGGCATTGCGTTTTTGGATGCCCCAGTAAAGTAACATTTTTAAAATTTGATCGAAAAACAGTAAACTTTTTGGGTATTTTTTGCCCCCATAAAAAAAAACCAAAACACAGAGTAACTTTTATTCAAGACTGGCACACCCTTTTTTAAACTTGAATAAAGTCAGACAAATACAAAAACGAACAATCAAATTTGGGGGGGAAAAAACAAGCGCAGGCCAACAACTAAATTTTTCCTTCATAGAAATGATTTTGGGAAAAAGTTTTGGGGGGGGGGGACTTCAGGAGGAGGGGAATTTAAAAGATGGAGAAACTGGGAAATAAAATTTAAGAAAATATGTTTCAGATATGAAAACTCTTCATACTGCATGGGGAAAACCATCGCCCCCCTTTTTTGAAAGCAGATATTTTTTGTATTGCCTGCTCCGAGGCCTTTCGTCCGCGGGGGTCGGACTCATCAGGAGACACGGCGGGTTGGGGTCTGCGCTCCTGGGGGTTCAAATAGAGACACACCACAGCCCAAAAATATTTGTGGTGTTCTCACCCCCAGGGTGAAAAAAGAATCCAATAGAAACCCCCAAAGCACCCAAAGCGAAGAGTAGTAAATAAACCCAAACGAAAGTGTGGGGGAAAAAAAAAATTGCTAAAAAAATAAAGACATTATGCAAATAGAAAAAATGTGGGGGACAATCTTTGAGCCTACCCCTTGAAGATCCACCCAAAGATGCAAGGGGAGATCAAAAGACAAACACACAGACGGAAAAGAAAAAAAAACAAATAAAAACCCCCAAAGTAATCAAACTAAATCGGGGGAAAAAAAAAAAGAGGGAGGGGAAAAAGTAAACGATAAAAAGTAAACAAGTTGGGTATTTTTTTTCCCCATAAGAAAACCTAACACAGAGTAACTTTTATTCAAGACTGGCACAGCCTTTTAAACTTGAATAAAGTCAGACAAATACTAGACGAACAATTAATAGTGGGGGAAAAAACAAGCGCAGGCCAACAACTGAACTATCTTCATAGTAATTTACTTGGCAAAGATTTGGACTTCAGGGGGAGGGGAATTTGAAGATGGAGAAACTGGGAACAAAAAGGGGGAAAAAATTAAAAAAAAAAATTTTTTGTTACGTATAAAATTTTCCCTAGTGCATAAGGGAACCAACGAAAAAAATTTTAAAAACAGATATTTTTTGTTTTGCCTGCTCCGAGGCCCTTTTCCCCTCCGGGGGTCGGACTCTTTGGGGGGAAAACCCGGGGGTTTTTGTCTGCGCCCCCGGCGTCAAATAGAGACACCCAATTTTCCCTAATACTGTGGTTTTTTCTCACCACCAAGGGTGCAAAAAAGAATCCAATAGCACCCCCAAAACACCCAAACGAAAAATAGTAAATGAAAAGGGATTGCATGGTTCCCTTTTGCAGCTATGAAGGTTTTTTTTTTTCTGTAACAATTTTCTTTTTTTTTTCATTTTCCCCCCTTTTTCCATTTTAAAAATTCCCCCCCTCCTAAGTCCAAATCTTTTCCCCAAATTTTTACTATAAAAATATTTTTAGTTTTGGGCCCCGCGCTTGTTTTTTTCCCCACTAAATTTGATTTTTTCGTTTTAAAGTATTTGCTGACTTTATTAAAAATTTTAAAAGGGTGTCCCAAAATCTTGAATAAAAGTTACTCTGTGTTAGGTTTTCTTAGGGACCCAAAAAAAACCCCAAAATTTTTTTACTGTTTTTCGTTTACTGTTCCCTGCTCAAATTTTATTTCCGATTTTGATCGAAAAAGTTATCACAGGCGACGGGATGTCCTGTTATTTCACATCAGCAGGGCCACAGAAAAGCCACGGCCCCTCAATCTTTTTCCGGGGGAAGTCCTGTATGTTCACATCGGGGGGCCACGGGAAGTCCTGTATGTTCACATCGGCGGGGGCCACAGGATGTCCTTATTTTTCACATCGCAGACCCCAAAAGAAAAGCTCAGGGTCCTAAAAAAAATTTTTCCACGGGGAAGTCCTGTATCTTCACATCGGCAGGGCCACAGGAAAATCCAAAAAGTTCACATCGGCAGGGCCACAGGAAAATCCGTATGTTCACATGGGCAGGGCCACGGATATCCTTATTTTAAACATCGGGCAGGGCCACGGGGATATCCTGATTTTTCCATCGGCGGGGCCCCACAGAGAAGCTCACGGTCTCAATCATTTTTCCCTATCATTGGGAAAATCCAATGATTTACTAAAAAATGGTGAAAAAAAAATTTTTAAAGGTGTTCCCCCCCCCTGATTAAAAACACTCGAAAAAAAAGGGGGGGTTTTTTTAAGGACGGTTCCCCCTGAAAATAAAGATCAGAAAACAGCCCCTTAAAAATTTTTAAAGGGGCTACACAATAAAGCAAGAGTTTTTTTTTTTAAAAAACCCCAAAAACCCCTTTTTTGGGGCAATTCCAAAAAATTAACAATTGAAAATAAATCTAAAGGAAAAAAGGGGGCAAAGGTAAAAATTAGTGTAAAATAAATTTAAAAATTTTCCAAAAGGGGGGTTTGGGGAAAAAACAAAGGGGAAAAAAAAAAAAACTTTTTTAAAAGAAACTTTTTTCTGCATTTTTTTAAGGACATAAACCCGGGGCCCCCCCCTCCCCCCGGGGCCTTTTAAAAACCCCCCCCCTCCTTTTTATGACAAAAAAAAAACCCCTTTTTTTGGGGGAAAAAAAACCCCCCAAACCCCCCCCCCTTTTCGGGGGTTTATGAAAAAAATAATTTTTTTGGTTTTTGGGCAAACAACCCCCCCGCCCCCCAGAAAATTTCCCCCCCCTTCCCCGAATCAAAAAAAAATAACCCCTCCCCCCCCTTGGCTTGATCTAAAAACCCCCCAAAAATCTCCAAAATGACAACTCCCCCCCCCCTCTTATTTAAAAAATTTTCCCCCCCCCCCCCGGGAAAGGAAAAGGGGTAACCCCCCCCCCCTGGGCAGGGAAAAACCTTTTTCCACTGGGGTCTAAAAAACCCCCCCAAAAAAAATTAAAAAAAACCCCCCCAAAAATTTTAACCCCCCCAAAACCCCCCCCACCCCCCCCCCCCCCCTTTTAAAAAACCAAAACCCAAAATCCCCGGAAAAAGACCACCCAAAAACCCCGTCGGCCCCCCCAAAATTTTTCCCCGTTTGGGGGCGAAAAAAAAGCCCCCGATTTTAAAAGGAAAAAAACGTGGGGGGGGGTTTTTTTTTTTTTTTTGGGGGGTTTTTTTTTTGGACTATTAAACCCCCCTTTTAAAAAAGGGGAAAAATTAAAACCCCCAAAACCCCAAGAAAATTTAAAATACGAACCCATTGGGGAAAAAAAAAACCAAAACCAAACAAAAATTCAACCAAAGGAAACCTAAAAAAAAAAAACTGGGGAAAAAATGAAAAAAAATTTTTTACAAAAACAAAGGTTTTTGGGGTTCAAATTTTTCCCTTTAAAACCCAACCCCCACCCCCCAAAAAAAAACCCCCCCCCCAAAAAAAAACCCCCACCCCCCAAACATGAAAACCCCCCCTTTTTGCGGGAACCAAAAAACATCAAATTTGCAAATTTCCCAAATTTTTTTTAAACCCCCCCCTTTTAAAAAAAGGCAGACTCCAAAAAAAAAAATTTTTTTTTGGGGTTTGGGGGTTTTTTTTTTTTCGGGAAAAAAGTCCATGCTTTTCGGATTTTTTTTATTATGTCAGGTTACGGTGTTGTTACACCTAGGATGCGGGACTTCCAGTAAAAAAATAACGCAGTAGCTTGTAATGGGTTCGTTGTAACCCGGGGAAGTGTTCAGCTTGCAGAGACAAAATACACTAGGCGGTATTGAAACACAGGGGACCTTTTTTTTTTAAAAAACGTTGAAAAATTTTGGGGAAAACAAAAACAATCAATGACCTTTTATTTTAGTAGGTAAAAAGGGGGGCCAATCGTCCGCAGCGGGACAGGGGTTTTTCATGGGGTTTGGATAAACCCTCAGGGCGGGGGGGGGAACCCACCTTTATGGGACAATTGGGGGGCTAAAAAACCTTCAACAAATTTTTCTCTCTCTCTCTCTCTCTCTCTCTTTTCCTTTTTTTCTCTCTCTTTTTGGGGGTATACCTTTTATTGTTATCTAAAAAATTTTTCTAAAAAAAAATTCAATCAATTTTTTTTCCAGAATTTTTGCATATCGGTGAGCTTAACAAATGAAAAACCCCAAAAAGCTTTTACGAATGTGATTCACAGCTTCCCACAAAAAATTCTCAAACCTTTTTTAAGCACTAGCAACTTACGGGGAAAACCCGGTGAACATTCTAACATATTTTAAAAATTTTCCTCGCATTTTCAATCGGTCCGAAAATAAAACTAAAAAAATTTTGGGGGACTTCACTTTTCCCAAAATTTTTTAAAAAAACAACAATAGCACTACACTGACCGAAAATACAGAGACCAAATGGGATAATAAAGGACTTGCAACTCGCATCATTGCTATGACGTCGCTCATTAGCGAAAATTCCACCTCTCTTGTCTCCCTTTTAAATTTAACGCATCCTTGGAAAGTTTTTTAAACTTTTAATTTGGGGATGGGGTGCCCCTTCTTTTAAAAAAGGATGATTTTTTTGATTTTGATTTCATCTGTTTCAGGACAAAGATCAATGATTTTGTTTTCGTTGAAAGACCCCGTAATTGGGGTTTTTACCGCATATTGCGCATATGAAGGGGAATTGGAAAAACTTCCCCGACGAGTTAAGACTTCAAACTTTTCTTTTTC
>JAMYXO010001969.1:2500-26234 GCA_033310375.1 Conus canariensis
AGATGATTTCAATTTTACCGTACCAGTGAAAAGAACAAACTTTGGGACGACACCGGTTTTGTTGTCACAGTGCGGCGAAGTTGACACTCTGTCAGCACGTGCTGTTCATGAGCCAGTTCACAACGCAGTGCACTCTAACTTTAGTTCAGCCGTTGCCCAGGTTGAAAATGTAAATGTTGTTACAAATGAATGTGTGCCACAAAACCTGTCTCACCCGTCTAACACGTTTTCCGAAGATGTGTGTACCGTGTTACCTGATCTAGGTGATAGTAATGTGTCCATTGTTCCTTTTTCTGTAAATAACACAAAAAACTTCTCCTTTCTTCACTGGAATATAAACGGTTTATCCTCTAAATTGCATGATAAAGATTTTGTTTCGTTTGTTAGTTCTTTTGATTTTATATGCCTGGCTGAAACCTTTATGGAAGATTTCCAATCGTCTGTGTTTGCTGGTTTTGAAAAATTTTGTAAACCAGCTATGAAACTGACTACTCGTGGAAGGCGATCTGGGGGGTTAATATGTCTTGTTAAAAAAGAGTTTTGTTCACTCATTAAGTCACTGGGAATTAAGTCTGATACTTTTTGCGCTTTTGTTGTTGATAAATGTATGTTGGGTACAATAAAAGATGTTTTGTATGTATGTGCATATGTACCACCAGAGGGTTCACCATACTATCGTTTTGTTGATTCTGATAATGGTATTGCTTTACTTGAAGACTTTGTATGTGACTGCTTGCTCTCTATTGGTGATGTTTATATTTTGCTAAGTGGTGATATGAATGGTCGTATTTCCAATATTTCTCAAGATTTAGAAGAAAGTGTTTTCCCTTTTGAAAATCAATGTTTGAGTGGCCCATCGCATGTGAGCAGGAATTCAGAAGACAATGTGTTAAATAATTATGGTAAGTTTGCTAAATATGTGCACTGCATTTGATCTGTGCATTTTGAATGGTTTGTGTAAGGGCGACCTCAAAGGTTGCTACACATACATTTCTGAAAGTGGTAATAGTGTGAATGATTATTTTTTAATGTCGCGTGATATGTTTGCAACATACTTTAATGATTGTAAGTTATGTGTAGATGAACGGATTGATTCTGATCACATGCCTTTGGTTCTGCGCACTAGCTTTCACAGCGAAAACCTGGACAATGTAAGAGAAAGTGATGCTATTAGTTGGCTTGAAAAGTATGTTTGGAATGAAGCTTATATTGACTTGTTGTGTAATGCAATGGATTCACCAGAATTTCAACAAAGGATGCACATGGCAGTCAGTCTCATTGAAGTTAATATAAATGAAGCTTTACATGTTTTTAACGATTGTTTAAAAGTTGCCGCTGACTGTATGAAGAGGAAGATTAAGGTAAATGCGAAAGAAGCTGGCGATGATTGGTATGATAAAGAATGTCTTTTAAGTAAAAGAAATGCACGTAAATTGTTAACTAAATATCGTCGAACTTTATCTGTACCTGATCATGTTGAATACTGTAATGCCAGACGCGACTATAAACATCTTTTGAAGAAAAAACAAAAGGTATTTAACAGAACAATGGTAGAGAAATTAGTTTCCTCTGTTAGTAGCCAGAAAGAGTTTTGGGAAACAATGCGGAAAATTCAGAAAAAAAGAACCCAGCCTCAAAATGATATTAGTTTGGACAATTGGTTTCATCATTTTAAGGAACTGCTTGAAAGAAATGATAGTACTGATAGTGGTGTAGGGCAGGTAGACGGAAGTGATGAAGATGATGATAATTATAATAATATAAACCGCCCTATATCGAAAGAAGAAATCATTTTGGCCTTACGTAAATTGAGGAATCGAAAAGCTGCAGGCCCAGATGGGATCATTAGTGAAATAATTAAAACTGCTTGTAAATCTGATTTGGTGATGAACTTTTTAGCAAAATTTATGAATACTCTATTTGATAAAGGTGTGTTTCCTGAAAGTTGGGCTGAATCGATTGTTCTCCCATTATATAAAAAAGGTGACGCTAACAACCCAAACAACTATAGAGGAATTTCGCTGTGTAACATTAGTAGTAAATTATATAGTGCTATCATTAACAGAAGACTTCAGGAATGGGTCGAAGAGAACAATATTACAGGCGAATATCAAGCTGGATTTAAACGGAATTATTCAACTATAGATCACATGTTTACTTTGATGGCCTTTGTTCAAAAACAGTTCTGTCTAAACCGAAAATTATATGTAGCTTTTATTGATTTTGAAAAAGCGTTTGACTCTGTCAACAGAAGTATATTATGGCCAATCCTGAGGAAGCATGGAATCCGAGGTAAATTATATAGATGTATTTTGAGCATGTATAATTCTGTGAAGGCGAGAGTGAGATGCGGATCATCCCTAACAGACTACATAAACTGCACATTGGGAGTCAAACAAGGGGATGTCTGTAGTCCCGTTCTTTTTTCTCTATTTATTAACGAATTAACTTTAGAAGTAATACATAACGGTAGGCACGGAGCTCACTTTTTAAATGATGCTTTGGAGATATTTATTCTCCTGTTAGCTGATGACGTTGTATTGATATCAGAAACAATAGTTGGTCTGCAAAATCAGTTAAATAGTTTAGAAAGAGCTACTGAATCTCTCCAGTTGAAGGTAAACATGGCAAAAAGTAATATTATAGTGTTTAGGAAAGGTGGATATCTTGCTGCACGGGAAAAATGGATGTATAATGGAATTGCTATGCCAGTGGTGAACGCTTATAAGTACTTGGGTATACATTTCTCAACCCGTTTAAGTTTCAGATTTGCCTGCAATGACCTTATAAGCAGAGCTAAACAATGTTTACTTTGTATCCTAAAGAAACTGCGTATGCTCGATAATGAGTCTTTGACATTGTTTTTATTGTTATTCGATTCTCAGATTCAACCAATGGTACAGTACGGGGCTGAGTTATGGGGCCTCGAAGTTGCCTCTATACAAATTGAAAAGATTCATTTGTACGCATTAAAAAAGTTTCTCGGTGTTTCACTACAAACACCAAATGACCTGGTCTATGGGGAGACTAACAGATATCCAATTCATTTACTTTCGGTGGTTAGATGCATTCGTTACTGGCTTAAGGTAACTCGAATGCCCCCAGAAAGATTACCTCACAAAGCGTACAAAATGTTAGTTCAGCTAGACGCTAGGGGTAAGAGTAATTGGGCTACTAAAGTTAGGTTGAAACTGTACGAATTTGGTTTTGGTGTTGTGTGGGAGAATCAGGGTGTGGATGACATACATAGTTTTATTCGCGTGTTTCGGCAAAGGTTAATCGATTGTAACTGGCAAAGATGGAATTCCCATGTTGAAGACAGTCACCGGTTTGATATTTACAGATTGTTAAATCCTTCACATTGTATTCCAAGGTACTTATCAATGCAGATTAACAGACATATTAAATATATTGTCACAAAATTCAGGTTTGGTGTATCGGATATCTGTGTACATTCTAACCGTTACAGGCCTTTGAATGATCGTAATTTTACATGTCCACTCTGTTACGAAGATGATGAAAATGAAATTCATTTTGTTCTCACTTGTTCTAAACTACAAGCTGTTCGACAGCAATTAATCCCATCTAAGTACTTAAGAAAACCTTGTTTCTTCACACTGATTATGTTAATGGCATCATTGAATGAAAACACAATTAAACAGTTCGCTTTGTATTTGTATAAGGCATTTAGAATGCGAAATGATATGTTAAGACCATAAATTATGTGCTAAGCTAGTTAAATGAATTGACCTGCGCGGTATGATATGTATTTACCCCCTTCGAAGGGGCTATGGCCTTTACGAATAAAAAACGTCTACGTCTACGTCTACGTCTCTCTCTCTCTCTCTCTCTCTCCTCTCTCTCTCTCTCTCTCTCCCATACACACACACACACACACACACAACACACACACACACACACACACACACACACACACACACACCCGCGCGCGCGCGCGCACGCACACAACACACACACACAATGGTGCGAGGGAGCGAGCGAGCTAGAGCGAGAGCGAGAGAGAGAGAGAGAGAGACGGACAGACAGACAGAGAGACAGACAGGCAGACAAATACAGAGACAGACAGACAGACAGTCAGGAACAGAAAGAGAGACAGACAAACAGACAGACAGACGCAGAAAGAGAGACAGACAGACAGACAAACAAACACAGAGAGAGAGAAAGAGAGAGAGAGAGAGAGAGAGAGAGAGAGAGAGAGAGACCCGCGGTGAAACGACCCCCTGGGGAAAGGTCTTTTTCTTTCGAAGCTCCAACCATGTTGCCCAAACTATCTCTGTCTCTCAGACATTCACATCCTCTGTCAAAAATTCAAAAAGGACACATCTTTTCTTGTAATGAGAATACAAAATGTCAGCGTGCTTATATGTAGAGTCATTTAATTCCGTCTTAGCTTTCATTCACTCAGAAGAAACAAAATGTCCAAGCTTAAAGTGCCCATGTGCGAAGATGTAGGTTACGTGTGGGAGTGCTGATGCACAATGTGTGTGCGCGCGAGTGTGTGTGTGTGTGTGTGTGTGTGTGTGTGTGTGTGTGTGTGTGTGTGTGTGTGTGTGTGCAAATATGATAGGAAAGAAAGAACCTCCTTCTCTCTTTTGTTTTAAGCAGCTTAGCTTCTTTAACGAAAAATCGATTATATGCGTTGTGTGTGTGTGTGTGTGTGTGTGTGTGTGTGTGTGTGTGTGTGTGTGTGTGTGTGGAGAGAGAGAGAGAGAGAGAGAGAGAGAGAGAGAGAGAGTGAGAGAGAGAAAGAAAGAGAGAGAGAGAGCACAAACATTTGAAACATCATACAAAATTGAAACATCATACAAAAATGCACTGTATCTGATTGAAAAACAAATCCCAGTTCCTTCGTTTTTCGAGTGAAAGCTGATCAAGCAAGTGAACAAACACAAGATTTAAATTTTGCCTTTGAAAACAACGGAACATGTTCAGACGGTGTGTTTACTTTCATTAATTTATTTGTATTATTTTTTTTTCCGTGGAAGTCTGAGCCTCAGAATAATGTAAGCGCGAATGCAGTTGATCTCCAAAACAAACATCTTAAGTGTGTGTGTGTGTGTGTGTGTGTGTGTGTGTGTGTGTGTGTGTGTGTGTGTTGCGTGTGTGTGTGTGTGTGTGTGTGTGTGTGTGTGTGTGTGTGTGTGTTGCGTGTGTGTGTGTGTGTGTGTGTGTGTGTGTGTGTGTTCTTCAATTTAATGTCTATACACATAAGTGATTTTAGACAACGAAAAAAAACAAAAAAAAATGAACAAGGTAGAAAAGGGGGAAGGGAGGGGAGAAGGGGTGGGTAGACAGGCAGCTGAAGGAGATAAAGAGATAGAGAAACAGGGAGATAGAAAAAGATGAAGAAGTATAAATGGAAAACGGAAGAAGAGAAAAAGGAGGATCAGAATGAGAATCGGAAGAAAAAATGTTAACATGAATAAAAATTGCAACCTACAACATAACTAGAATAACATTTTTAAAAATCAAATGAACGCTAAAGGTAACAGGATAATAACATTTACACGTGAAAATAGAATTATTAAAGGAATCTAAAAATGGTACTCTGAACAAGTCCTAAAACAATGTCACAAATCAAAAGGGGTTTTATTAAAACCTCCTTCAGGGACTTTTCCGAAAAAGTAGGCAGATATGTTTTCATTTTTCTACAGTGGAAAAGTATATGTTCATTAGAAATTTTCCCACCACAAACACATGTGATGTTGGAAGTGAATTTCGTCTTAAAAGCATTAAGTTTGAATCTATAGGCAAGGGAAGTTAAAAGCCTTAAGTTAGACAATTGACCATACTTAGATATAAAAACATCTTCAAAACTCGTTTGGTGGTCAGCAGGTAATGAGTGGCCAACATCTTCTTGTTTCTTTCTAAAATGCTTCCAGCAAGCATTCTGCAGTAGGCTATACCCTTCTTTCAGAGATAAAGGGATTTTCAAATTATATGCTTCATTTGTATAATCTGCAGAGTTTTTAGCTAGTTTGTCTACGGATTCATTGAAATGTATTCCACTGTGTGAAGGCACCCAAAGAAAGGTAAGATTACTACCTCTTAGAATAAGGAAATGCACCAAATGATTAATCTCAAAAATCAAATCTTGTCTCACACTAGAATTTGAATTGCTTAAGGCATACAACACTGATTTTGAATCGACACAAAAAAGAATCTGAGTCACAGTTTTCGGAAAATCAAGCAAATAACGCAAAGCCATAAGAATAGCAGTTAATTCAGCTGTAAATATAGATCTGTGCTTTCCAATATAAAAACCTCTTTTGACCTTTAAGTGGGGGATAGTGAAAGCAGCACCAGCTTCGTGATTTTCTAGAACTGAACCATCGGTATAAACTTTGAGATGATTTGGATAATTGAGAAATAAATGCTCATTCGCAACTGTGCCAATAAAATTTATATTCTCATTTTTCTTTGCATTGGTATAATTAATGTCAAAATGTCCTTTTTGTAATTCCCATGGAGGGATAGCAGTACATGGATTACTACATTTTACCATATCTTCTAATTCTATTCCTGATTGTTGAAAAGTATCTAGAGTTTCAGTTTTTATTGTTTTAAGACATGATATGTTTTTGGCTCGTTTTGGGAAATCAACATCTGATCTTAAGCCAATTTCATTTTCGACATTGTTTTCACTTAAAGAGCCTTTTAACAAATATTTAGCGATGGCAAGCTGACGGCATTCATTTAAAGGAAGTACTCCTACCTCTCTATATGTTGCTATTGTTGATGTATGGAAAGGAACCCCCAAGGCCAATCGAAAAGCTTTACAATCCACGCTTTGTAATTTGTTTAATAAATATTTTGGAGCGGTGAAAAAAACTTCTTGACCATACGTAAGCCTAGAGCGAACAAGACTTATCGCTAGATGTTTTAGTACTCTGACATCTTGGCTCCAGTATTGCTTACTGATAACTTTTAAAAAATTTAAAGTCTTTCTTGCTTTAGATAACAAGTATTCAATGTGATAATTCCAGTTTAACTTAGAAGTAATATGAACCCCCAAAAACTTTACCCTTTGTTTATATTCCAAAATATCAGACCCAATATGGAGGGATGGTAAATTGGGTGGATCAGCACCATTGTTGAATAAAACCAGATGAGTTTTCTCAGTTGATAGAGTTAGTCCATTTTCAAACAAGTAGTTATTTAATTTATCTAATTCCATTTGATAAGCTTTTCTATAGTAATTTATATCTCTTTTTGGTGACTTCTTTTTCATGGACACATTCATCCACATGCAAATATCATCTGCATATTGTACTAAGTTGACATTTTTTGACAAACATTGAGGTAGGTCATGAAGTAATATATTAAAAAGATGGGGCGCTATTACCGAGCCTTGTGGAATACCCATTGTAGGCATGCGTGTAGTTGAATAGGAATTTCCCACCTTTGTTTGCATGCTTCTTTTCATCAATAAGTCTTTTACGTAAAAGTAGATGTTCCCAGACAAACCAATTTGTTTCAATTTATATAGTAATTTATGATGCCAAACACGATCATATGCCTTTTTTATATCAAAAAAGGTTGCTAGAGTATTCTTTCTGCGAGCAAATTGATGCTTTACCTGTGTAGTCAATTTGACAAGATGATCAATGGTTGACCTACCCTTTCGGAAACCAGCTTGGTTTTTTGGATCACTTTATTTTTATTACAATAGAATATTAGTCTGTTTAAAACTATCTTTTCCATAAGTTTGCCTACATGCGAAGTTAATGATATAGGTCTGTAATTATTCTTATTACTTTTCGTTTTTCCTTCTTTAGGAATCGGTATTATGATAGAATGTTTCCATATTTTAGGGTTTTGTCCCTGTTCCCAACACTTTTGAAATAAGTCGTGTAGCAACAGTACCCAACTGTCTGGCAAATGTTTAAGTAAGATATTAGAAATAGCGTCCATGCCTACTGATGACTTTTTATTAGTCAGGGAAAGTATAGCTTCTCTCAACTCACGTATAGTAATTGGAGCATTGACATAAAGATCATCTTTCCGCTGTGGATCTTGATAGTCATCATTCCTTTCTTCATTTTCCCTGAAAATTTTATGATTTTTTGGTAGTTTGCTTGCATTCATTATATCAGCAAACATATCTACAAATGATTCTGCCTTTTCTGAATTGCTTGGTAATTCATTACCATCACATTTGATTGGACAGTGTGGCAAATGAACACCATTTTTCATTTCATTAAACTTTTTCCACACCCTCTGTAAGTCTTTATGGGTATGTGTTTCATTGGTGCAGAAATTAGACCAATATTCCCGCTTGACTTTTGCAATCATTCTGTTACTCATGACATTTGCTTTCTTCATTGGAGCATGCGTTTTTGGTCCAGGATTTTGTAGGTATAATTTATATTCTTCTGTTTTCTTGTCAACCGCTTTCTGGCATTCATCATTCCACCATACATTCCCTGCATGTTTATCTGATTTGCGAGCTGCATATTTAGGAATGGCATAATCAGCAGCATTTAGTACTGTTTCCGTAAATTTTGAGTAATAAATGTCTATGTCATCATCTTTAATGCAATCTATGTTTTGTGCACATAAAAAAGCTCTAAATGTTTCCCAGTCAGCAAAGTTATAATTGTATTTAGGAATGACATCTTCATCTCTATCGCTAGATATTTGTTGATCATTGACAGTGGTAACAATGGGTATATGATCACTTCCAAGCGTGTCACAAAGTGGTTCCCATGTGCAATTATGGGCCAAAGCAGGGGATATTAAAGATAGATCAATGGAGGTGGCTCTATGATTTGCATTGTCTGGAATTCTAGTCACTCTTCCATCGTTTAAAAGGTAAAGATTTGAGTCTACTATGTTTTCTAAAAATCTGTGACTAGTGATAAAAGCGCAATTTTTCTCCCAAAAAGGGGAGTGTGCATTAAAGTCTCCACAAATTAGCCACTTTTTGTTTGGATTTTGTGTTGTACGAATCCATTCCGTGTTAATTTCTGTTGGGCCTTTTGGTAAGTAGACAGAAACAACATTTATTATAAGTTGATCATTGAACTTTAGACTTGCAGCACATGAAAGAATATTAGGATCATTCTTAGGGGCTGGGGAATCGCACACTGTATACTGTATATTTTCATTAATGTATATAGCTGTCTTAATATTTTCTGTTTTATTTACTGTCTCATGCACTGGTGGATAATAATAATTTACCAGTTTAGGTAGGCTGTTTTGGTTTACATTCAAAGATTGTAAAATCAGAACCTGGTACTTTGAAGAAACAAGATGTTGAGTTAAATAAGACAGGTTTGTTTTTATAGACCTGCAGTTCCATTGTAAAACCTTAATGGGAACTGACTTTGTCATGATAAGGAAAAAGGAAAGTGTGAAGAAATTCGGTTATTTGTTTTTAAAAATAACACGAATACACCTCACGTAAAAATGATAAATATAACGCAGAGAAATACACTTAAATAAAAAAAGGGGGAGTGGGAGGTGGAGGGGGGTGGTTGTTAATCAATCAACTAAACGAGAGATTATGATAACAATATTTCGCGATGGCAACAAGTCTCAAAAATATAATCCAAAGACAGTCAATAGCCAGTCATTGCACTGTTGAAGCTTATACAAAGCTAAGACAAGTACTAAGCCTAGACAAAATTTCTTATGGAAATGTAATTTTTGAGGAATCCTCAAGCTCAAGAAGTTCGAACATGTTCCATGATCTTCCATATCGTGGGTAAGGAGGGCATCTGCGGAGGCTAGGCTGTTGGGGTGAATGCCAGTGCTGGTGGTACATGGGAGGAGGAGGGCGTGATGTTCTTCGCGGTCTCTCCCAGAAAATGTCCCTCAGATGTCGGCCCACGTTGCCCGCCAAGATGCTGGAACCACGGGGGTTGGGGTGGATGTCATCCCTCATGAATTTGCCGTGGGTGGAGAAGTTAGAGTGGTTGATGAAAGAGACGTTCTGCATAGATTGTAACCCTTCACTTAGAAATGCGTTAAAAAGTTCTCTTTTGACATCAAGTTGGGAGTCACGCACGGGGATGATTTTGCTGACAACAATTTTGATGCTGGGATGGTCAGCAGCGATGTTCTTGATTACTTTTGTGAACTTTTGAGACGTGGTTTTGGGATCTGATGATCTGATGTCATTTATTCCACAATGAACAACAACTGCGTCTATATCTACTGGCTTGCCCTCCTGTTTTTCGATTACGGCTGTAGTAAATTCAAAAGTTTTCTGAATATCTTCAGTGGTGCGGCATTTACCCGACCGAACGTACAAGTCGTAGGACCAACCCAGTCTCTTTGATTTGATACCACTGAAGACAGAGTCCCCCAAAAGAACGACACGTGGAAGCTTTTCCCTATTGTGGCGCTTTCGAACATTCTTTTCTGCTTTGACGTCACGCGTGGACTTACTCTCATTGACGTCAGTTTTCATATCTCCAATTTGCTTTTGTTCTGTTTCGTTTTGTTTTTTGTTTTCTTTCTGCTTTATTGTTGTTTTGCCCGATGTTTTTGGTGCAGGGGTCAGTGGAGCAGTTCTCGCAGCATCCGCGAAAGTTTTTCCCGGCTTCGTATGGAAGCTAGGGAGTTCAACAGAGGGGCATGTTTCAGTCTTCTTTGGTTCTTTTTGTAAGACAAGACTCGGCGTTAGGTTTTTAATCGCATCGGTCAGGACTTTCACTGTCTTTTCTAGACTGACAATGCGCTCGAAAAGCGATTGAATCATAGACGAAACAGACTCACTGACCTCCGTCTGGGTGTTGATATCTTTTGTTTCCGTCTTCTTCAGTTTATCTCGAGGTAAAGATTGTAGGCCTACCTCTGTCATGGAGCTCTGGGCCTGCTCCTGGCGTCCCAACGGTCCCAGCACATCTTTGCTTGGATTTTTAATGCCCACGCCTTTTTTGGTGCCGTCTCTTCTTTTTCTTTTTACAACGCTCGTTAGGCGTTCACCCAAACTTGTTGATCTTGTCAGCATAGGCATAGTGCCTTAGATCAGTAAAAAACTTCAGCAGGCGAAATTACTTCTGCTGGGCTATCTCCGCCATCTTGAAACTCGTCCGTGTGTGTGTGTGTGTGTGTGTGAGTGCGTGTGTGTGTGCGTGTGTGTGTGTGTGTGTGTGTGTGTGTGTGTGTGTGTGTGTGTGTGTGTTTACTGTGATTGCCAAATTGTACATCCATATATACATATACCCAGAATTCAAACTCGACCCTAAGCCAAACCTCTGAGAGGCGGAGATTTCCTCTTGTTTCATTTTGGAAGGAGGAACACAGCGCTTCACACACACACACACACACACACACACACACACACACACGCACGCACGCACGCACGCACACACACACACACACACACACACACACACACACACACACACTTTTTTCCTCCATTTTCTCGAGGGAATTTATGGTCATCAGTGAGCTACTGGTAAAGCCACTCAGGGTTCGCCTCGGTGTCACCCCAGTGTCCATCTCCTCCTGAGCGTGGGAAATAGATATGTCAGACAGTTCGTGATATTTTAGTGTCCATAATTTCCTGAGCGAAGGAAATAGACTTGTCAGACATCCCTTCTCGTGACAGGTTCTCGTTCATAAAGAATTATATCAATTTCCAGTTGTTTTCTACACGCACGAAGCGTATGTCGCCGTGGGATTTTGTTGCTGTACACACGCACTGTCTTCATGAACTGGACAGCCTGGTACTTTCGGAAACCTTCTTAACATGCAACGGGACTTTCGCAACTCAAAGCTGACACAGAGAGTTCCGGTGAGAATACTTGGGCTCTTTCTCTACAAATTGGTTCCCCGGTTTCTGGGAAGTTTCTTGTTAGTAGATTCCTCTTTTGTGTCACTGTCTTTGACTCTTGTCTATTTTTCTGTCGTCTACTGATTATTGTCTTTTCGGCCGATTCTCTGGTTTCTGCTCCAAAAGGTTTTTGACTTCTTTGTGATCACAACTCACAATAGTTCAGCTTTTTGCTTTGATCTAGCAGCGCATGAATACTACTAGCTTGCCATTCGGCAGTGCGCATTTGCTGCTGTGGCATTCTTTAAAATGTTTGATATTGCAGCGACATTTTTAAACCTGAAATGTTTAACCTGTGGGCAACAAATTAGGCGGGATGACTGGCGCGCTCAGCTCAGCCTGATGTTTTAACAACCTTGAAAGTGTCAACTGTTTAGCTACCACGTTATTTATTGAGTGTAAATTGGTAATCTTTGATTTTGTTCTTTCTTTTCTCTCCGGATGGGATTTTGAATTTCGAAGTTGATGGCAGCCCTGGAAATAAAAAGACTGTGTATAGTAGGCTAGCCCATGTGAACCAACCCCAAGCATGCTGACAACGTCACAAGTCATGTATAGATGGACACGTGGTCCAGCTCTCAGTCACTGTCAGTGTCAGAGGTCAGCCACGGGTTGCTCAAGCAAAGCGCTATGATAAAGTTTGACAAGAGTGCTCTGTTCGACTAAGCAACGATGTGTATCACTGCTAAACTCTGCCACAAGGGAGGTGATTTGCGTGCTGGCCATTTGCGATCGCTCCTTTCCTTATTGAAGAGTTTGAGAAGATAATATTAAAGAAACAAATCTTAAAACAATCAGTTACGTTATTGCAGCTGAACAAATACTGCAAACGAAATAGGAAAAGCAGAAGCAAAAGGGAATATAACTACAATGTCCGCCATGTTGTTTCGCTCTCTAAACAACCTCTTGAGGTCCGCTAGGTCTACTCAACGTTTCAAACGCTTGTAAGGAACGTGTCATTGCCAAGTTTGTTAAAGAACACTTCCGCTGAACTATTTCCAACTAGTCACTGCAGAAAATGCTTAGCAAAAGAAGGGAATGGGCAAGGTCTTGGGAGGCTGGTGCGAAAGGAGAGGGGGGGGGGGGGGGGAGAAATCTTTCTATCGTCGACCAGTCTATACTCTGAGAAGAACACCACCACCACTATCACCACCACCCTTCAATAAAATGTTTCGGTGCTGAACTCCGTACACTCTTCTGGGACCAGGCTGCATCTAGACTATGGCTCCTGTCGCCTGTCCAAAGCGTGCACCATGAAGAGCATCCGAGCTGGTCGTAGGTCCTTAAAACGCTGAATCACTTATCTATGGCTGGCTACAGACGGCTGACCCTTGATTCGTTCTCTACCCAAGGCGTCCTGGAAGAGACTAGGCCCGGGGTCCACTTGCAGACAGTGACTACGCCTACAGTGTCACTGCTACCTACGGATGAGAAGGGGTCAGGCTCAAAGTGTGCTGTTGTGGCGTAGCACGAACAATGCGTCCCAGGAGTCGATCACCCAAACATCTGTCTGCATAGTTCCCTCCCTTGGGTCCCCCTACCGTCCCTTCAGACTGACCAAGGCATGACGCCCTGTGTGTGCTCGGAAGGCTCTGTCACTCGCGTTTCGACTTCGTTCGATTGGTTATTTATTCGATAGTTCTCCCAAAATGCTTACAAGGTCCATGTGTTCATCATGCACACGTGATCCTCATCCTCATCCTTCTCCTCCTCATCATTGGCATGCTGTTGTTACTAATAGCAGCAGCAGCAGCATTATCATCATTATTATTATTATTATTATCATTGTTGTTGTTGTTGTTATTATACTATCAGTATTGTTAGTAGTAGTAGTAGTAGTAGTAGTAGTAGTGGTATTCTATTATTATTATTATTATTGGTAACATTGTGGTGGTGGTTGTGGTGGTTATCATTATTATTAGTATGTTATTATCATTATCATTTTTATTCTTATTATAATTATTTCGGACAATCAATACAAAGCCATTTCCAAAACAATTATCTGATGCTAATGTGCAGAGAACATCAGAGGAAAAATATTCACATACGAAGACACATGAAAAATAAGTTTATAGCAATTACGTAAAATGGTTTATTTATTCATTTATTTGTTTATTTGTTTATCTATTTATCTGTTTATTTATTTATTTATATTTTCCTTCCTTCCATCCTTCCTTCATTTATTTATTTAGTTAGTCAGTTATTCAATTATTCATTCATTAATTGATTTTTTCCGATTTATTTGTGTAATTATTTATTGGTTGAATTATTCAATAACTTACTTGCTGATTTATTTTTCAGCGTTTCATCTCTTTATTCATTTAGCAAATAATGTTAGCAAATCTCAAATACAACAGTTTGTAATAATATTCTCTTGAGTCCACAATGATGAAACCTTTGCATTTTTAGTACTGCATAAACTATTCTGCTTTCTCCTGCTTTATCTTGTTTTCTTCCGTTTCATTTTTTGATAGTTTAATCTGCTGTAGTCCATGCTGGTTTTCTTTTCCCTTTATTTTTAGCTAGTTTTGTTTGTTTCTTGTTTATGTATGGATCCCTCTATGTCTGTTTAATTACATGTATTTAATGTATGTTGTCCTGACATGTTGCTTACACATCTTGCTTTTTTTGTATTTCTGGATGCATTTTATATGAATGTTGTATACTTTCATCGTTTATTTCAACTTGAAACATCCGTTTCGTAAAAAAGAAAAAAAAAAGAGAGCATTAGGGACCAACCAGTATTGCATGGAAAATTAATGTACCCAACATCAAAATGAAATTTTGTCAAGTTGGTGTGTAAAAGCACACAGTAACAGTGGCTCTTGATCCTTCCTTTGTGTACCTTCATATCATACTATATTGTGTACCTTCATATCATACTATATTGTGTACCTTCATATCATACTATATTGTGTACCTTCATATCATACTATATTGTGTACCTTCATATCATACTGTATTGTGTACCTTCATATCATACTGTATTGTGTACCTTCATATCATACTATATTGTGTACCTTCATATCATACTGTATTGTGTACCTTCATATCAAACTATATTGTGTACCTTCATATCATACTGTATTGTGTACCTTCATATCATACTATATTGTGTACCTTCATATCATACTGTATTGTGTACCTTCATATCATACTATATTGTGTACCTTCATATCATACTGTATTGTGTACCTTCATATCATACTGTATTGTGTACCTTCATGTCATACTATATTGTGTACCTTCATATCATACTATGCTCCAAATGGGTTGGAGAATCATCTGCCTTCAGCAAAGAAGAAAAATTGATTTATTCAAACAAAACATCTTTACGCAGGAAATGTTGTTGTTGTTTTTTATTTGGAAGAAAATCAATCTTCACACACAGTCAGAATGTGCCTGTTTTGCTGATATGTTTTGTTTCATTGTGTTTTAAAACCTGTTCATTTATTGACTTATTCATTTATTTATTCATTTATTTATCTATTTATTTATTAATTCATTAATCTGTTTATTTTTTCTATAAATTCATCCATGCATTTATTACTTTAATCGCCGCTCTTGTGATGTTTCTACCAGTCGCTTTGTTTTTCTTTCCAATGGGTATACATGAAATGAGAATTCGAGCGTCTTGCATTGCGTTTTGTTATATACTTTGTGATGTGGAGAACTGCGTAACCATTTACATTACAGGCTTCTTGTGCTCACATCTTGTTGTAGTTAAGGATATTATTTCCACAAGGGGACAAGACTTTTTTGTTCTTTTCCCTCCCCCCCCCCCCCCCTTTTCTTTCTGTTGCTGTCTCATCTCATCTTTGGTGCCAGCTTGGTGCCACTACTCCCACACTGCTGATTTCCATTCCTGCCTCAGCTCTGGCACCAGCAATCCGCAGGGAGCTGTCCATGTTGAGCCGTCATGATAGGCAACCCACAAGAGGAAATGCTGCACTGCTTGCCGAGTCTCGTCGGTGGTGTTCAGTGGTGCCTGTTATGCTGCACTGCTTGCCGAGTCGCGTCGGTGGTGTTCAGTGGTGCCTGTTATGCTGTACTGCTTGCCGAGTCGCGGGCGGTGGTGTTCAGTGGTGCCTGTTATGCTGCACTGCTTGCCGAGTCGCGTCGGTGGTGTTCAGTGGTGCCTGTTATGCTGTACTGCTTGCCGAGTCGCGTCGGTGGTGTTCAGTGGTGCCTGTTATGCTGCACTGCTTGCCGAGTCGCGTCGGTGGTGTTCAGTGGTGCCTGTTATGCTGCACTGCTTGCCGAGTCGCGTCGGTGGTGTTCAGTGGTGCCTGTTATGCTGTACTGCTTGCCGAGTCGCGTCGGTGGTGTTCAGTGGTGCCTGTTATGCTGTACTGCTTGCCGAGTCGCGTCGGTGGTGTTCAGTGGTGCCTGTTATGCTGCACTGCTTGCCGAGTCGCGTCGGTGGTGTTCAGTGGTGCCTGTTATGCTGTACTGCTTGCCGAGTCGCGTCGGTGGTGTTCAGTGGTGCCTGTTATGCTGCACTGCTTGCCGAGTCGCGTCGGTGGTGTTCAGTGGTGCCTGTTATGCTGCACTGCTTGCCGAGTC
The DNA here is from genome assembly GCA_033310375.1 of Conus canariensis. Lineage (NCBI taxonomy): Eukaryota > Metazoa > Mollusca > Gastropoda > Neogastropoda > Conidae > Conus > Conus canariensis. The sequence goes on from JAMYXO010001969.1 coordinate 18,876, forward strand.
GCGTCGGTGGTGTTCAGTGGTGCCTGTTATGCTGCACTGCTTGCCGAGTCGCGTCGGTGGTGTTCAGTGGTGCCTGTTATGCTGCACTGCTTGCCGAGTCCCGTCGGTGGTGTTCAGTGGTGCCTGTTATGCTGTACTGCTTGCCGAGTCGCGTCGGTGGTGTTCAGTGGTGCCTGTTATGCTGTACTGCTTGCCGAGTCGCGTCGGTGGTGTTCAGTGGTGCCTGTTATGCTGTACTGCTGCCGAGTCTCGTCGGTGGTGTTCAGTGGTGCCTGTTATGCTGTACTGCTGCCGAGTCTCGTCGGTGGTGTTCAGTGGTGCCTGTTATGCTGTACTGCTGCCGAGTCTCGTCGGTGGTGTTCAATGGTGCCTGTTCTGATTCAGCTACCTTCTGATCTCCAACAGACATTAATTGCTGAGTCTTGGAGCCAGCCAGACTGACCGCCCCTCCCCCTCTCCGCCCCCCCCCCCCCTCCCCCTTCCCCTCACCCACCCTAATTCTCTTGCCCTTCTTCAGGGAGGACTCTGCCACATCATCCGCCCAACGACGGTTCCCATGACCTTGCCGATACCGGAGACCTCACGACGAACTGACCAAGGGCGTACACGTGGAGAAGCAATCAGAACTGAGGTCACCGTGTGGGAGCAGGGCATGACGAGCCACAGCATTTGAGACCTTTCTCATGCTGATTGATGAGGATGAGGTTGCTGAAGATAACGCTATGGAGCTCTATCCGGTCTGAGCCACAGCATTTGAGACCTTTCTCATGCTGATTGATGAGGATGAGGTTGCTGAAGATGACGCTATGGAGCTCTATCCGGTCTGAGCCACAGCATTTGAGACCTTTCTCATGCTGATTGATGAGGATGAGGTTGCTGAAGATGACGCTATGGAGCTCTATCCGGTCTGAGCCACAGCATTTGAGACCTTTCTCATGCTGATTGATGAGGATGAGGTTGCTGAAGATGACGCTATGGAGCTCTATCCGGTCTGAGCCACAGCATTTTAGACCTTTCTCATGCTGATTGATGAGGATGAGGTTGCTGAAGATGACGCTATGGAGCTCTATCCGGTCTGCGCCACAGCATTTGAGACCTTTCTCATGCTGATTGATGAGGATGAGGTTGCTGAAGATGACGCTATGGAGTTCTATCCGGTCTGACCCACAGCATTTTAGACCTTTTCTCATGCTGATTGATGAGGATGAGGTTGCTGAAGATGACGCTATGGAGCTCTATCCGGTCTGCGCCACAGCATTTTAGACCTTTCTCATGCTGGTTGATGAGGATGAGGTTGCTGAAGATGACGCTATGGAGCTCTATCCGGTCTGAGCCACAGCATTTTAGACCTTTCTCATGCTGATTGATGAGGATGAGGTTGTTGAAGATGACGCTATGGAGTTCTATCCGGTCTAAGGCTGCTTGACAGGCAGTGCTTTCCGTTTACTTAAATCATTAATGTATCACAGCGTCAGCCAGACCCCAGAGATACAGACACCTGCGGCGCTTGTCAGGAAATTGTAGCAACACTTACTGACACGCTTCCATTAAGTTGATGAAACTCGACCTGGCGGTTCCATTCTTCTTGACTTAACCCTTAGCACACTCAACTAGGAGTAGGAGTAGTTCGGGAACCGAACTGACGACCTCCGAGCCGGGAATCTGCAACTCTACCCACTGCGCCACGCCAGCTGGCGTAATATTGTCTGCTCTCTCTCTCTCTCTCTCTCTCTCTCTCTCTCTCTCCTCTCTCTCTCTCTCTCTCTCTCTGCTTTCCCCCCACTTTGTATCAAAAGAATTGGACATTGATTAATCAATAAAACTAGGAAATGAAAAAAAAAAGGGAGAAAACATTACATGTAAAACTCAATACAGAAGATGCGAAAAAATGGTAAAGAAAATGCGACAGCGGTATAAGAGGAGGGAAAAAAAAGAAAAAAAAAAAAGGAAAAAAAAAGAAGGAAAAGAAAATGAATCGGAAGCGGTGTCTTTCGCTACAATAAACTAGAAAAATGGAGCGACATTTCTCAAACTTCAAATCAGCTTCCTTTTTGGGTGTCAGATCAATATTACATTATTTCCCTTTCTGCCTGATGCAGCTTTCTGCCGGCACCACAACCACCCCCCCCCCCCCCCCCCCCTTCTCCATCTTCCTCCTCCGCATCTCTTTTCTTTTCCCCTGTGCCTATATGTCTGTTTGTCAGGATGACCTTCCCTCCCTCCCTTCCTCTCCTTGTCTGTCTGTCTGTCTGTCAGTCTGTCTGTCTGTCCGTCCGTCCTCTCTTTCTCGCTCTCTCTCTCTCTCCCTTTCTTCTCCACTTCTGTCTCTGTCTCCGTCTCTGTGTCTGTCTGTCTGTGTGTCTGTCTGTCTGTCTGTCTGTCTCTCTCTCTCTCTCTCTCTCTCTCTCTCTCTCTCTCTATATATATATATATATATATATATATGTATCTACTTTGACTGTTTATATATATATATATATATATATATTGTGTGTGTGTGTGTGTGTGTGTGTGTGTGTGTGTGTGTGTGTGTGTGTGTGTGTATGTGTGTGTGTGTGTGTGTGTGTGTGTGTGTGTGTGTGTGGTGTCTGTCTGTTCGTCTCTCTCTCTCCTCTCTCTCTCTCTCTCTCTCTCTCTCTATATATATATATATATATATATATATGTGTGTGTGTGTATCTACTTTGACTGTTTATATATATATATATATATATATTGTTATATTAAAAGCAAGTTAAAATCAAGCTTCTAAAAACATCTACAAATTTGTTTCACGCTGTGCGGTCGTCAGGATGTGATGAGCTTGTGTTGCCAGTGCCACGTATATATATATAGCTAGCTGGTTTGCTGTTGTTTTTTCCCGTGCTACATGTGTTTCTCAGGTGTTGGTTTTTTTCGCTGATAGAAACTTCCATCTGTGTCTGCAATTGTTAACCATTTCTGTTCTAACATTTAGAGTTGCCAACTGTGGTTTACATAGTATAATGTATTTCTCTGTTAGGCATAGATTGCATTTTTTTGAAATGTTGTTGTATGATGCTGCTCTTTTTAAAATTTTCCAAGATATGTTGTAGTCTATGTTTTTTTCTTTAAGTTTCCAAATGTATTTACTCAATTCTGTTTGGTTTTTGTATCTTTCTTTGTTGAATGATTGTTTATGGTTTGCATATCTAGTTTTGAATTGGTTTTCCGTGATACCTACATATGATTCTTTTGCGTTCTCCGATGTTACAGTGGCTTGGTACACAATGTTGTTATAAAGGCATTTGTTGCTTAGGGGGCACTGTTCTTTTTTGGTACAGTTACAAGATTTCCTTTCGTTACCCTCCTTTTTTTCTGTGCTGCTTTTCATTTTGTTTGCTGAATCGATGGCATTTTTAAGGTTTGGCATACATGAATATGATAATTGATGTTGTTTTTGTTGAATATCTTGAATAATTTATGGTCTTTTGGGAAAGATGATGTCAAGATTTTAAAGAATTCTTTCCCTACATTTGTTTTAACTCTTGCATCATATGGGGGATTGTACCATATGATATTCCTTTTCCTGTTCTTTCTGCATCTTTTTGTATCATTGTCTGGATCGTATCTTAGTTTGTAATTGTAGCCACTTGTATGTAACGCCTCTTGGTATTCAGCTGTAGCGTTGTTGAATACTGTTTCGTTACATGACAAATTGGATAGTCTTTTATTTATGCTTTTGGGTATTGTTTTCAGTATGGAGGGTGGGTGATTGCTTTTGATGTTTACATAAACAGGCGTGTCATTTGGTTTCTTGTATGGTTTATATGTGTGTTGGTTGAGGTCTAACGTTATGTCTAAATAGTTCACTATCTTTTTGTTTGCTTCTATTGTGATTTTTAAGTTTTGGTTGTGGAAAATTTTCCACAACCAAAACTTAAAAATCACAATAGAAGCAAACAAAAAGATAGTGAACTATTTAGACATAACGTTAGACCTCAACCAACACACATATAAACCATACAAGAAACCAAATGACACGCCTGTTTATGTAAACATCAAAAGCAATCACCCACCCTCCATACTGAAAACAATACCCAAAAGCATAAATAAAAGACTATCCAATTTGTCATGTAACGAAACAGTATTCAACAACGCTACAGCTGAATACCAAGAGGCGTTACATACAAGTGGCTACAATTACAAACTAAGATACGATCCAGACAATGATACAAAAAGATGCAGAAAGAACAGGAAAAGGAATATCATATGGTACAATCCCCCATATGATGCAAGAGTTAAAACAAATGTAGGGAAAGAATTCTTTAAAATCTTGACATCATCTTTCCCAAAAGACCATAAATTATTCAAGATATTCAACAAAAACAACATCAAATTATCATATTCATGTATGCCAAACCTTAAAAATGCCATCGATTCAGCAAACAAAATGAAAAGCAGCACAGAAAAAAAGGAGGGTAACGAAAGGAAATCTTGTAACTGTACCAAAAAAGAACAGTGCCCCCTAAGCAACAAATGCCTTTATAACAACATTGTGTACCAAGCCACTGTAACATCGGAGAACGCAAAAGAATCATATGTAGGTATCACGGAAAACCAATTCAAAACTAGATATGCAAACCATAAACAATCATTCAACAAAGAAAGATACAAAAACCAAACAGAATTGAGTAAATACATTTGGAAACTTAAAGAAAAAAACATAGACTACAACATATCTTGGAAAATTTTAAAAAGAGCAGCATCATACAACAACATTTCAAAAAAATGCAATCTATGCCTAACAGAGAAATACATTATACTATGTAAACCACAGTTGGCAACTCTAAATGTTAGAACAGAAATGGTTAACAATTGCAGACACAGATGGAAGTTTCTATCAGCGAAAAAAACCAACACCTGAGATACACATGTAGCACGGGAAAAAACAACAGCAAACCAGCTAGCTATATATATATACGTGGCACTGGCAACACAAGCTCATCACATCCTGACGACCGCACAGCGTGAAACAAATTTGTAGATGTTTTTAGAAGCTTGATTTTAACTTGCTTTTAATATAACAAATGTCGCTCCCACTGTGGTTGAGCACTGTTTTTAAGATTGCGCTGAATCCTCAGTACCATTCTCTCTCTATATATATATATATATATGTGTGTGTGTGTGTGTGTGTGTGGTGTGTGTGTGTGTGTGTGTGGTGTCTGTCTGTCTGTTCGTCTCTCTCACTCTCTCTCTCTCTCTCTCTCTCTCTCTCTCTAGTCTTGAAATCTCACTGTCTCTGGCTCTGCGCTTGTCCCATTGAAATGAAAATCTCGTTAGAAAACGAGAAATAATGTTGCCAGAGACGTTGCCTATGCATTTAAGAGAGAGAGAGAGAGAGAGGAGAGAGAGGAGAGAGAGAGAGAGACAGAGAGAGAGAGAGAGAGAGAGAGAGAGAGAGAGAGAAGTAATTATAACAAGTCCGTAAGTTACGGGAAAAAAAAATACCACTAACCCCGTCCAAAAAGAACGACAAACGTGCTGGGTTGCATCCCTTTCCGTTGACTTGTTTGTGTATTTATTCATGTCCAGGTCATGTGTGCGCATGCCAGAGCTCTAGCTTTTCAATTTTAATTAGTTGGTTTTTTTTAATTCTCTCTCTCTCTCTCTCTCTCTCTCTCTCTCCCTCTCTCTCTCTCTCTCTTCTCGCTCGCTCGCTCGCTCGCTCGCTTTCTCTCTCCTTTTACTCTCTCTCTCTCTCTCTCTCTCTCTCTCTCTCTCTCTCACCTTTCACACACACACACACTTCTCTCTCTCTCTCTCTCTCTCTCTCTCTCTCCTCTCTCTCTCTCTGTATGTGTGTGTTGTGTGTGTGTGTGTGTGTGTGTGTGTGTGGTGTGTGTGTGTGTGTGTGACGACGACTAAGGTCTCTGACCGCTGGTTTGCCTCACTCAGTACCTAAACACGCAGCAGGGGTAAATACAGACAGACACACGGTGCCATGCCTGTAACGTAACATGATTAAAGGATTCTCACGGGCTGACGAGTCACTTACACCATGAGACCCAAAACTGTACGAACCAATCCAAGGGCCAGTGCTTGATAACCATTAAGAGATGGAGGTCTTGTCTGTCTGTCTGTCTCTCTGTCTGTCTCCCTGCCTGCCTCCTGCCTGTCGGGTCTGTCTGTCTGTCTGTCTTCCGTCTGTCCGTCCGTCCGTCCGTCCGTCCGTCTGTCCGTCCGTCCGTCCGTCCGTCCCGTCCCGTCCCGCTGTCTGTCTGTCTGTTAAGTCTTGAAGTGTAAATAATTCACAGGCTGGAGTACTTCAGTAAGGGTTTCAGCCTGTGCGGGGTTAGACGATGAGAAGATACTTTACTGGATTGTTGAATAATTGCACACCTTGTAAGCATCTGCTCCGTTTTGTTTTGTTGCTGTTGTTGGGTTGTTGGGGGAGACAGACACAGAGAGAGAGAGAGAGAGAGAGAGAGAGAGAGAGAGAGAGAGAGTGAGAGGGGAGAGAGAGTTAGAGTTAGAATAGATAGAGTAAATGAGAGAGACAGAGAGAGAACGAGAGTAAGAGAAGAGAGCGACAGAGAGAGACACAGAGAGAGGCAGAGAAACACAGAACGAAGAAGGAACGAATGAACGATTTAACGAGTTAAGCTTACAAAGCCCATTCTCATGTTTGGAGTTACGGTGAGGTGGGGCTGTTCGAAAATAAATATCAACGAATGCACACAAACCATAAATGTCAGAAAAACAACATCGCGATGAGAAAACCAAAATCACGGAAATAATTAACAAACATCGAACACCGATCTGATTGTCATTGAACTTCCAAAAACTTTAACCACAGTCAACAAGATTTCCGTTCCCGCAGCTGAATTGCCGCTGGAAGTCAGTTGCGCATTGTCTCTGTCAATAGAATGAACGCTTTCCATGTTTTGTAACATTCCTTGTAGATACGACATAATGTCGGGGAGTCACGTTCTCTGGAGGGTCGTTCTGTTGTTTCATTCCCCGGGGGCCTGTCCCGAACACAAAAACCCCATCACAATATTTATCAACACAGTCTTGATCCCGCGCTTTTGGGTTCACTGATCCAAAATCCAAGACCCCACACTTTCATCGTGTGCAAACTGTCAAGTTCTTTGTCAAACTGTTCCAAGTCGATCTCTGTTTGCTTGTCAGTGTGCTGCGTTTCTTCTGCAGGCTGAGTTACAGACAAAAGAGAAGGGGTGACACACTTGAAAATCTCATCACATGTAACACGACTCTCGCTGGTTCCCGTCAACGTGTTAAAACACACTAGGAGGTGTGGCAAAAATAAAACCCGGGTTGAGAACATAAACGTTCACTCACCTTTTTCTTTTGCTTCTGTTTAAATCTCTGTTCTGT
>JAMYXO010001970.1:0-12500 GCA_033310375.1 Conus canariensis
GGGGGGATCGAGTATACTAAAGGTTGAATACGTTTCAGAAAGAACATCTTTAAAAAAAATAAATAAATAAAAAGACGGCTTTAAGGGGAAGTAAAACGAGTATGGTCATGTATCAAGATCAACATGACATGCCAAAACCATTCTGCAAGGAACAGTGCGAGGATGCAGAAGGAGAGGAAGACGGGAGAAAGAGATGGGAGGTCAACATCAGTGAATGGACCGGCCTCACACTCAGTAACTGCCTAAGTGGCGTCTGAGAACAGGGAGGAGTGGAGAAAGCTGGTTGCGAAGTCTTCTGGGGCGGCCCAACGGTTTTCAAGACTCCGGGATAGGTGATAGGTCATAGGAAAACGAGCACAGAAAAGGACGAAATATGCTTCAGGAAGAACGCTTTTAAAGACAAGAAGGCTTTGCTGGGAAGTAAATAAGTATATAGAAAGGGCAAATAATTATGTTTCAGAAAGAAAATCTTGAAAGAGAGGAAAGCTTTGTTGGGAAGTGAATGTGTATAGAAAAGGGCAAACATGTTTTAGAGAAAAAAGAAGTCTTTTAAGAGAAAAGTAGATCAAGTATAGCAAAAAAGACATATTCATTTCAGGGGGGAAAAAGTTTGTAAAGAGGGGAACTCTTTGATGGGAAGTAAACTGAGTAAAGAGAAGCACAAATGTATTTCAGAACGAGAGTTTTTTTTTAGCGAGAAGAAGACTTAGTTCCGAGCTATATATAGTAGATCTATAGGAAAAGACAAACATGTTTCCGGGGGGGGGGGGGGGAGGTCTCTGAAGAGTGGAAGGCTTTGTTGTGAAGTAGTGTAGTACAGAAAAGGACATTTTTTTAATGTCTTTTAAGAGAGGAAGGTTTTGTTGAGTATTGAAGAGGACAGATCCGTTTCAAAGAGTCTTTAAACAGGGAAAGGGTTCGTGGGGAAATAAATCGACTATAGAAAAGGTCCAACATGTTTTAGAACAAAGATCTTTGGAGAGGGGGAAGCGTTTGTTGGAAAGTAACTCTCATATAGACACAGACGAAATGGTACCGCCACCCCACCCCCAAATAAATTCTGTAAAGGAAAGAGAGAGAGAGAAGTGGGGGGGGGGGGGGTCCTCGTTTGGAGAGTGTCTCTCTGCACTGACTTTGAGCAAACAAACCAAAAAAAAAAAATGGGCGTCGAAGGATTGGGCCCAGTGGTTTAGGCGCCGAATTAACGTAAGCCGTTGCAAGTTCAAACCCCATGGGCGCCCAAAATAAGAATTTGCATTTCGTACTGCCCACGTTTGAAGGTGGTGTCGTGCTGATGGTGTTCGTGTAATATAAGATATATCCTCCCTTTCTCACCCCCCCTCCCCCAACCCCCCACCCCAATCCCTCTCTGTCTTCCTCTGTCTATCTTTCTCTGTCTCTGTCTGTCTGTCTGTCTCTCTGTCCCTGTCTCTCTCTGTCTCTCTCTCCCTCACGCTCTCTCTCTGTCTGTCTCTCTCTCTCTTCTCTCTCTCTCTCTCTCTCTCTCTCTCTCTCTCTCTCTCTCTCCCTCCCTTTCTCTCTCTATCTCTCTCTTTCTACTTCCTGCCTCTATCTCCTTGTCTTTGCCTGTCTGTGTCTTACTATCTGTCTGTCTTTCTGCCTTCTCTCTCTTTCTCTCTCCCTCCCCCCCCCCCCCTCTCTCTCTCTCTCTCTCTCTCTCTCTCTCTCTCTCTCTCTCTCTCTCTCTCTCTCTCTCTCTGGTTATCCCCATCTACCCTGTCACCTAAGGTAACGCGAAATCTGACTGGATGGAACCAGAGTATAAGAAGACTGAAATCCACAACTCTGAGGTAATGCTGTTATTAGAAAAAGCAAGACGACGACGCCCTGTTGAAGCCTCGGCACCGCCAGTCCACAAAAGAGCAGTCAGTGTCGGCTGTCATGTGGCCACTTCCCACAGGAGACACTGCACTGCTGTCAAGTAACTTTCCTAGTCTTCGTTGATGTCTGTTCAGATTCATTATATACAGGACACTTCATATCAACCTCCCCAAATGTCGACAATTGTTGTTTTGGTGTAATTTTATTTAATTCAACTTTTAATTCCGCGTGCTTTATTAGACATAAATTTACATGCGTTTTGTATAAAGACATTAGTAACAGCAAAACAGAATGTTAGGAGTTCTGGAAACAAATTTACAAGCTTTTTTTTTAACTGAAAAATGGTCCCACGGCCCTCTACACCTCCTTCTAATAGTGTTTACACGGCTGTTTCAAAGACTTTGCTTGCCTTTTCCTCTTCCTCTTCCACTTTCTCTTCCTCTTCCCGACTCAATATCGAACACACAGTGACAAAGCGTGCGGAGAGAGAGAGGGAGAGAGAGAGAGAGAGAGAGAGAGAGAGAGAGAGAGAGAGAGAGAGAGAAGGAGGAGGAGGAGGGGGGGGGAGAAAATCCAAATCAACAGACAGACAGGCCGGAATCAATCTGTCAATCTGTAACGGAAATTCCAGAGCGTCGATCTGGTTCTGAATCAGACCTCTCAGAGGAGGAGAAGACGCTCCTACCCCCCCCCCCCACCACTCACCCACCCAACTCACCCCCACCCTACCCCCTTGCCCCTCCCCACGCCCCCTCACCCTTCCACCTCTACGACAGCCCTCCACTTCTATTCATTCTCCCAAAGTGTTGACAAAGACCTTCTCTGACAGACTGTACTCTCTTCTCCATCACCCCCCTACCCTTCCCTTCCCCCCATCCCCTCTCCTCCTTCTTTTTTTCTTCTTCAAGCACAGGCTTTGTCTGACTCTTGTCGGGTCTTCTTTTTTTTTTTTTTTGTTGTACACGACTTCCCGTCTATGGACGGTACATCTGTCCTCCGTTTGATGGACTATGTGTGTTTGTCTGCCTGTGTGAAAACTCACTGATGATGGGAAACCTGGAGTCTGAGTGTATTGGGAAACTCTTGCCAGTTACCCTTGTGTCTGCGCTTCGTCTTTAACGCATGGCTGGACCGTAGGTGTGGTTGTGGTTGAACACATTCCAAGAAACCAAACTCGATCGAATTAAAGACGCCGCTAGGACCCCTAGTCTGCCGGGTGCAACGTTCTTGCGAAGGGCCGTAGGTTACCCTGTGTGTAATACACTACTTTAAAAAAAAAAAAAAAAAAAAACCCTAGATCTCACTGTGTTTGACACATTGTTAAAAAAAATAGTCTGACTGTTTTAAAACTCTGCTGGGACCAAAACCGACCTAACGTTTGACTGTGTTTAACACTCTGTTAAAAAAATAATTAAAATAAAAAAAAAAAAACACCTGGTCTAACTGTGTTTAACACATTGCTGAAAACCTAGGTCTGCTGTTTTAAAACTGTGCCATAGACCCTAGGTCTGCCTGTGTTTAACACACTGCCATAGACCCAAAAATATGCCTGTTTTAATCAACACTGCATAGACCCTAGGTCTGCCTGTGTTTAAACACATTGCCATAGAACCCTAGGTCTGCCTGTGTTTAACACACTGCCATAGACCCTAGGTCTGCCTGTGTTTAACACACTGCCATAGACCCAAAGTTGCCTGTGTTTAACACACTGCCATAGACCCTAGGTCTGCCTGTGTTTAAACACTGCCAAGACCTAGGTCTGCCTGTGTTTAACACACTGCCATAGACCCTAAGTCTGCCTGTGATTAACACACTGCCATAGACCCAAAGTCTGCCTGTGTTTAACACACTGCCATAGACCCAGTCTGCCTGTGTTAACACACTGCCATAGACCAAAGTCTGCTGTGTTAACACACTGCCATAGACCCAAGTCTGCCTGTGTTAACACACTGCCATAGACCCAGTCTGCCTGTGCTTAACACACTGCCATAGACCCAAAGTCTGCCTGTGCTTAACACACTGCCATAGACCCAAGTCTGCCTGTGTTTAACACACTGCCATAGACCCAAAGTCTGCCTGTGTTTAACACACTGCCATAGACCCTAAGTCTGCCTGTGTTTAACACACTGCCATAGACCCAAAGTCTGCCTGTGATTAACACACTGCCATAGACCCAAAGTCTGCCTGTGTTTAACACACTGCCATAGACCCAAAGTCTGCCTGTGTTTAACACACTGTCATAGACCCAAAGTCTGCCTGTGCTTAACACACTGCCATAGACCCAAAGTCTGCCTGTGCTTAACACACTGCCATAGACCCAAAGTCTGCCTGTGATTAACACACTGCCATAGACCCTAAGTCTGCCTGTGATTAACACACTGCCATAGACCCAAAGTCTGCCTGTGTTTAACACACTGCCGTAGACCCAAAGTCTGCCTGTGTTTAACACACTGCCATAGACCCTAAGTCTGCCTGTGTTTAACACACTGCCATAGACCCTAGGTCTGCCTGTGTTTAACACACTGCCATAGACCCTAGGTCTGCCTGCGTTTTAAACACACAGCCGTAGACCCTAAGTCTGCCCGCGTTTAACACAACTGCTATGGACCCAAAGTCTGCCTGTGTTTAACACACTGTTATAAACCCTAAGTCCTCCTGCGTTTAACAGACTGTTGTAAACCCTAAGTCCGCCTGCGTTGAACACACTGTTGTAAACCCTCAGTCCGCCTGTGTTTAACGCACAGTTATAAACCCTAAGTCAGCCTGTGTTTAACACACTTTATAAACCCTAAGTCTGCCTGTGTTTAACACACTGTTATAACCCCTTAGTCTGCCTGTGTTTATTTTAACACACTGTTATAAACCCTAAGTTTGCCTGTGTTTATTTTAACACACTGTTACAAACCCTAAGTCTGCCTGCGTTTATTTTAACACACTGTTACAAACCCTAAGTCTGCCTGTGTTTAATACACTGGTATAGACCCTAAGTCTGCCTGTGTTTTAACACACTGTTATAAACCCTCAATCTGTGTTTTAACACAGTGCTATAGACCTTTGGTCTGCCTGTGTTTAACACACTGCTATGGACCCAAAGTCTGCCTGTGTGTTTTAACATACTGATATGGACGTTAAGCCTGCCTGTGTTTAACACTGTGGTTCGAACCGTATGACTGCCTGTCTTTGACACATTCGTATAGCCCCGATAGTTCATGTATTGAACTGTCTTCCTCTATCCCGTCCCAAACTGATTCTGTACGGCTATTGAATTAGTAGTAGTTTTTATGTGGTGTGGTGGTATTTCTTCTACCAGTAGTAGCAGCAGCAGCAATAACAGTTGTAGTAACAGTTGGAGTAGTGGATTTTGTTGTTGCAGTATCAGTTGCAGCTGCAGCAGCAACAACAACAACAACAACAACAGTGGCAGAGGAAGAAAATAAAGAAGCAGTAGCAGTAGCAGCAGTAGAAGAAGTAGTAAGAATGATGTATTATCTGTCAGTTCAATACTTACATGAATGTCAAAACACCGTGAAGGCACACCTGAAGACCACCGAAATGCAGTGAGTCAGCAGCAGCAGTGCGAAGCCTTCTCCGGTGGGTAACCTCTTGGCTCTAAAAGAAAGGACCCCTGGCGCGCTACGGCTGCAACAGGACGAGCCTCGATGTAGTTGTGTACTGCAAAAAAGCGAGTATGAGAGCGAGCAGCGGAGGAAGTTCATTGTTTAGCGCTGAAACGGCGTTGAAAACCAGGCAGCGAACCAAAGGAAAACAATGTGTTTTTGACATAGCACAAGACAGCAGCGTGTAATGCGATACCACGAGACTGACGCACGTGAAACGCCATAAAGCATTGTGGGGGGAAAAAAAGGTTGACGTAACGCGAGACTTCGATCACGACTGCGACACTGGTCGATGATATGACCTAAAACTATCTGCATGAACAATTAAAGGGGGGGGGGGGGGGGGAGAGACTAATAGAAAAAAAAGCTAGTATATCACATGGCAAGTCTTCTTTGAAATCTTCTAGATGTGTCTGTGGCTGGCTATTCAGCTATTTATCTTATTCAATGGAAGGTTAACTGGGTAACAGAGCCTTCGGTAACACAGCCTCCGGTAACAGAGCCTTCGTAGTCCTCTCTCTCTCTCTCTCTCTCTCTCTCTCTGCCTCTGTTCTATTTCTGTGTCTCTCTCACTCTCACTCTTCTCTCTTTCTCTCTCTCTCTCTCTCTCTTCTCTCTCTCTCTCTCTCTCTCTTCTCTCTCTCTCTCTCTCTCTCTCTCTCTCTCTTTATGTGTCTCTTTCCTCTTTACTGCTAGATATAATGAATTTCTTTTAGATGATTTTTTTTTTCAGATGGGCTGCAAGCGCACAAATTGGAAGTTATAAAAGTCTCTCGTTGCAAAGCAAAAACACACGACAACGCGCGCACGCACATCGAATCACTCACGCATGCATGCACACAAGCAGCATACTTACACGCACAAACGCGCTCACCTAGAAAGAAAAAGAAAAGGTTAAGAAATTTCTGATGACTTGCTGTTTTAGCTTTCGGCATCCAGTTAGATGGACTGACAGCGTTTTTAAATCATTCCTCATTGATCATTGCTTAATTACTTATGCGTGCACGTGTCTGTCTATTGCCCACGAATCAGCTGAGTTTTTATTTTCGTCTCGTCTTTTTTTTTTTTTTTTTTCTTTTTTTTTAAATTCCAATTATTTAGCTATAGTAGATGAAGTACGTGATAACTATACAGTAAATGAAGTAAATAACTATAGTAGTTATAGTAGATGAAGTAACTCTGAAGCTGTGATCCCCGGGTTTTTTTTTTTAGTTCTAATTATTCAGCTACAGTAGATGAAGTAGAGGATAACTATAGTAGCTATACTAGATGACGTAAATGATATCTTCTCGGAAGAGAAGGCTAGTTTGGCCGTTGGTATGGATGACACGTTACATATAGCACGCACCCTGCGTGAGACATGGAAAGAATGAAGGAAAAAAGTAAATTAAGTGAACGATATTGACTGGATGACACGGGAAACGACTGAATGAAGCGCCAGCTGGCAGCTCTTCAGTCGGCACTACCCAGGTAGGCAGCCCGTTGTGTAAACAAGCGTGGATTGTAAAGCGCTTAGAGCTTGGTCTCTAGCCGAGGATAGGCGTTATATAAGTATTCATCATCATAATGATAATAATAATAATAGTAATATTAATAGTAATAATAACTATGGTAGATGAAGTAGATGATAACGACCGTAGCTATGGTAGATGAAGTAGATGTTAACTATAATAGCAATAGCAGGTGAAGTAGATAATAACCATAGTAGATGAAGTAGATGGTAACTCTAAAGCTCAAGTACCCCGTGGTTTTTTCGGGGGGGGGGGGGGGGGTTGTTTTCGTTTTGTTTTTGTCAATTCCAATTATTCAGCTACGGGAGATGAAGTAGACGATGACTTTGATCACATTTTCCAAGCTGGAACTGTATGGGAAATTAAATCACGATTTCTCAGGTGCCGTTAGACCACAACAACTGCAACGGCGGCAGCCTGAAGGGCACTTGGAATAGTGCAGGCCAGATCTCCGCCAAAGTCGGATACATTCTGGATCCGCCCATTGATCCGGATCTGCATCCACGGGATCTGTTATCAAAAACAGAACGGGGGTTGCCTTAAGGGTAACATTCCATCTTTTCCACCGTTTCGTCGGAAAATGATTCATTAGGTTGGTCTTCCTTTTTTCAACAATATTGCTGAATGACCCTGGGTCTGCATTGTCATCAAGATCCGCCGCCTTGGATTAGCTCCAAAATGTAATGCTTTCGTTCTTGAATCACTTTCCATCCTTTCACCAAGTTCCACAGTGAAAGGGGGTTCAGTTTTGCTGACAGACACACAAACAAACAAACAAAGCAAACGAAAACAAGTGGTTGAAAACCACCTCCTACGAGGAGTCAGTAAAGGCAATGCGAACGATCTCAGGAATATAACAGCAAGAACTATATAAATGCTAGATACGTTGCGGGTTGACTAAGTCTGATCATGAATAGGTATAAAGATGATCACGGAGAGGGCTGGCGAGTGGATCGGGCGAACACCCTGATACTTCATTCATGATGAGAGAGTCCTGTCCACGAACGGCAGCTTCAAAAAAAACCCTTTGCCCCTTTGTGACGTTGTAAGTCTTGACACGTGACGTCTTCTCGATAAACACGTGGCAAACAAATTAGGGAACAATAAACAATATGACGCTTTTAAACTCGCAACAACCTTAGCACACAAAAAAGAAAGGTTGAAGGGGGGAGGGGGGGGGGGATGTGCGGAGACGAGTTTGGACAAATGAGCAAACGAACCAAGAGAAGATGTTGTTGAAATTGCACCAGCATGTCGAAAAGGGTGAATGTGGATGGAACAAAAACAAACTTACAAGCAAACTGTGTTAAAACTTGTAAAAACCTCAAGACAGCTGGGAGTTCAGAGGAGGGCAAACTAGCTTTTACCTCCTGTCAGTCTTGTTTGGAATAGAAGACCCGCGTCTCCGCTCTCCACCGCCCCCCTTCTCCCCTCCATCCTTTTCCCACCCCCCACTCCCGGCCCTCCCCCTTTCTTCCTCCCTTGCTTCATCTAACCATCCACACGCCCCCTCCCCCCCCTACACCCCCCCCCCCCTCCCTCACCCCTCGAATCCTGTCTTCCTGTAATTTCGTCTCCATCGATTACATGTCATGACATGTCTTTGTCGTCCACCACTTCCCTGGAAACCCACACCACTGTCTTTTCATCCGAACACCGTGACTCCTCCCCTATCTTCCTTCTTCCCTCCCCCACCTCTCTCTCTCTCTCTCTCTCTCTCTCTCTCTCTCTCTCTCTCTCTTCTCCTCTCTTCTCTCTCTCCCTCTCTCTCTCTCTCCCTCTCTCCCTTTCTCTCTCTCTTTCTCTCTCTCTCTCTCTCTCTCTCTCTCTCTCTCTCCCTCTCTCTCTCTCTCTCTCTCTCTCTCTCTTCTCCCTCTCTCTCTCTCTCTCCCCCCTCTCTCTCTCTCTCTCTCCGCCCCTCTCTCTCTCTCTCTCTCTCTCTCTCTCTCTCTCCCTCTCTCTCTCTCTCTCCGCCCCCTCTCTCTCTCTCTTCCGCCCTCTCTCTCTCTCTCTCTCTCTCTCTCTCTCTCTCCGCCCCTCTCTCTCTCTCCCTCTCTCCCTCTCTCTCTCTCTCTCTCCCTCTCTCTCTCTCTCTCTCTCCGCCTCTCTCTCTCTCTCTCTCTCTCTCTCTCTCTCTCTCTCTCTCTCTCTCTCTCTCTCTCTCTCTTTCTGTTGTTTTTCACCACAATCTAACAAGAAGAAAACAAGCCATCTCACACGTCGTATTCCCTTCCCATTACAATTCCTCTTCACCTTTGACCTCCCCCCGCCTCGCCCTCATCACTCCCACCACCATATCCTCCCGAACCTTTAACCGTCCCTTTGACGCCAACTCTGGATCTGATGTGGCAGAGAGGTGGTAGAAAACCAGTGTGTAGGAAGATGAGGGAAGCATGATTAGTACTGCTGAAAATCATTTTCGCTCAGGATCTTTTTCCCCCCAGAACACCAGTTAATCAAACGGTTAATAAATGCTTATTCCGTTGAATTCTAAAACAGTAACAGCTGCACTTTGACTTAGTTCATGAACAATCTGACTGCGGTGAAATTGATGGGAGGCTTTGGCGTCTTTTTTTTTTTTTTAATAATTGGAATCGAAGAATGTAAAGGTGTTTAGAGACATATCCAGTCAAAACGGTGTCCTGTTGCAGCGCTTTGTGCTGTGTGGATTCATACATTGTCAGCCACCAGTGGAATGACAGGCTGGAACGCTGTACTTTGGCTCTTTGCTTCTTGCTGAATAATCCTGGATCTGCATTTCGAGCAAGATCCGCTCTATGGATTAGCTCCAAAATTTAATGGTTTCGTTCTGGTATCACATTCTTTCTTTTTACCAAGTTTTAATGAAAGCGTTCCAATTTTGCCGACAGGACACACAAACCAACAAACGAACGAAGACAGGTGGTTGAAAATGCCTCCTAGGAGGAATCAAATAAAGGCAATGCGAACAATACCAGGAATGTAACCGCCATAGATGTATCCTAGGAACTTTGTAGATAGATCAGGTCCGACAATAAACGGCTATAAAGATGTTAACGGGAAGTGCTGGAAGTGGATCATGCGGACATCCTGATACTTGATTTACGATCAGAGAGTGCTGTCCACAAACAGCAGCTTCAGAAGCCCCTTTGTGACGTCATTCAGAATCGTGACATCTTCTTTATAAACACACGGCGAACAAGTAAGGGAACAGTAGCGTGACGCTTTAAACTCGCAACAACCTCTAGCCAAAAACTGAAGTGTGTGTGTGTGTGTGTGTGTGTGTGTGTGTGTGTGTGTGTGTGTGTGTGTGTGTGTGTGTGTGTAGGGTCGAGCTTGGACAAATGAGCAAATGAACAAAAAAAAACATGTTATTCAAATTGCAAATGCCTCACGACACTGACGAAGGCGGATGAAACAAAAACAAACCTACAAGAAGCAAAACTATGTTAAAACTTGTAATAGCCTCAAGACAGATGGGAGATCGGAAAGGGCAAAACAGCTTCCAAATCCTGTCAACCTTGTTTGGAACAGAGCTCCGCGTCTCCCCTCCCCTCCCTTCCCCTCTCCTCTCCCTCGTTGCCTGACTCACACTACCCTGTCTTTCTCATCTCCTTCATCTAACCACCTACACGCCCCCCCTACCCCCCTACCCCCCCCCCCCCCTCCCCCGAATCCTGTCTTCCTGTAATTTCGCCTCCATCGATTATATGTCATGTTGTCTTCGTCCTCCTCTTCCTCGCTGCAAATCCACCCACTGTCTTTTCATCAGAACACCACAACCCCTCCACAACCCCTCCGTGTCTCTCCTCTCCTCCTCCCCCCCTCTCTCTCTCTCTCTCTCTCTCTCTCTCTCTCTTTCTCTGTCTCTCTCTCTCTCCCCTCTCTCTTCTCTCTCTCTCTCTCGCCCCTTCCCTCCCTTCTCTCTCTCTGTCTCTCTCTCACTCTTTGTGTCTGACTTCTCTCTCTCTGTGTCTCTGTCTGTCTGTCTGTCTGTCTGTCTGTCTGTCTGTCTCTCTCTCTCTCTCTCTCTCTCTCTCTCTCTCTCTCTCTCTCTCTCTCTCTCTCGTTTTCACTGCCGTCTAATAAGACAAAAGCCATTACACTGTCATAGTTCCTTCCCATCATGGTCCTTCCTCCACCCTTTCCCTCCCCCTTCCCGCCACACCATCTCCCCCCCTCCCCCCCCCCCACCCTTCTCCGTCCCCTCTCCCTCCAGCTCGGATTG
The DNA here is from genome assembly GCA_033310375.1 of Conus canariensis. Classification (NCBI taxonomy): domain Eukaryota; kingdom Metazoa; phylum Mollusca; class Gastropoda; order Neogastropoda; family Conidae; genus Conus; species Conus canariensis. The sequence continues at coordinate 11,178 of JAMYXO010001970.1, forward strand.
GATGTGACAAAGAGTGGTAGGAAATCAGTAAGTAGGAAGATGAGGGAGTCATAATCGGTACTGCTGAAATGGTTTTGTTTTGTTTTGTTTTTTGTTTTTGTTTTACCAAAGCTCTAGTTAGTTAAACTGTTAATGAAAGCTCATTTCAGTGACTTCGTCAACGGTAATAGCTATACTTCAACTTAGTTCATGATCAAACTGGCTGTGGCTAAACGGATGGTCAGCTTGGGCGTCTTTTCAGTTCCAAGCAAAGAATGAAATATTGTTTGTGTGGAGAGATCCTGCCAGATTATAGCGCATTGCATTGTATGAGAGATCAAGGACTGACAAACCATGGAAGCTGCGTGCTGGAAAGGTTTGCGTTGTTCTGTGTTGTTTCGATACTTCAGTAAATGCTACTAACTGTTGTTGTTTTTTTTTACATAAACGGTGTACCGGTAATGTATGATGGATACAGGCGTGCAGCGCGTTCCGTGGCAGATAGCACATTGTGGCAACTATCCAAAGAAAGCTCGACTGTCATATTTGTGTTTGGTGTCAAAAGTGATCCAGATGGAAACGAAAATATTTTGAATTATTGGAAAGTGCGTTATATAGAAAAATACAAATTTGTTTGGAATGAGAAGCCAGATAAGATTAACCGAAAAACTGCACATAAAAGTATCAAAGATGGCGGCATTGGTCTTCCTGAACTAAAAACTTTTGTTTTATCTCTGAAGCTGTCCTGGATACGTAAAGCTGAGATGTCAACCCATAGATGGCGAAATATTCTGTTGTTTAACTTCCCTAAGTGGTCGCTTATGAACAAATATGGTCCAGAATTCGTTTCCAAATTCACTAAGTATAATCAATTTTGGGCTGAAGTTCTTGATGCGTATAAAGTTTTTTATTACAAGTGTTCCCCCCAAAACTCCACTGAACTTCTTGCCGAACCATTATGCCATAATAAGCGATTTCAAATCGGAAAGAAGTGCATTGTATCGAGAAAAAAAAACCTAAGTAGCAAAGATATCAACTGTCTCGCCCACTTTTTTGATTGCAAAGGAAAGTTTTTGCCATATGCACTTTTTAAAGAAAAATATAATGTAAATATTGATTTTGTCACTTTTGCTGGCTATAAATCGACTATAATGGACTATGTAAAAACGTCTGGTATCACCATAAAAAACGATAAGTACATAAACTCATCACTGTGCTTTAAACATCTTTTCGCTATAAATAAAGGCTCCAAGTTGTATTATGATATCATCATTGCGAATAATCCTAAGCCCAAATGCTGTGATAAATGGGACATGAAATTGTTGATGCAAAATGATTGGAAAT
>JAMYXO010001971.1:0-2500 GCA_033310375.1 Conus canariensis
ATTCAGACCGTCAGTCGTTAACGCATTTATTCATTCGTTCAGTGGGTCCTTCAGTCATTCATTCGTTCAGTCAGTCAGTTGATCATCCATTCGTTCAGACGGTCGGTCAGTCGGCGTTCAATCACCCATTCGTTAATTCGGTCAATCGGTCCGTTCAGTCATTCATTCGGTCAGTCGGCCGTTCAATCACCCATTCGTTAATTCGGTCAATCGGTCCGTTCAGTCATCCCATCCTTCAGTCGGTCAATCGGTCCCCCCTTCATTCATTCGTTTTGTCGGTCGTCGATTTATGTATTCGGTCAGTCGGTCGGTCAATCATTCACTTGTTTAATCGGTCGTTCGCTCATTCATTTGTTCAGTCCGCCAATCAGTCATTCGGTCAGTCGGCCGTTCATTCGTTCTTTCCTTTAGTCGGTCGATCAGACATTCATTTGTTCAGTCGGACAGTCGATTGTTCATTCATTCATTCGGTCAGTCGACCATTCAGTCATTTATTCGGTCTGTCGGACGTTTATTCATTCATTGATTCAGTCGGTCGTCAAGTCATTCACTCATTCACTCAGTCAGTCGGCCGTTCAGTCACTCATTTGTTCGTCGGTCAGTCGATCGTTCATTCATTCATTCGATCAGCCGGTCGTTCATTTATTCATTCGATCAGTCGGTCGTTCATCCATATATTCGTTCAGTCGGTCGTTCAGTCATTCAATCGTTCAGTCCGTCAGTTGATTGTTCAATCATTCATTTTTGCAGTCGATCAATCGGTCGTTTGGTCATTCATTTGGTCAATCGGTCGTTCAGGCATTCAGTCGGTCAGTCGGTCGTTCAGGCATTCCGTCGGTCTTTCAATTACTGATTCGTGCAGTCAGTCAGTCGGTCGTTCAGTCATTCAATCGTTCACTCCGTCATTTGATCGTTCAATTATTCAATCGTTCAGTCGATCAATCGTCGTTCAGTCAGTCGGTCGTTCAGTCGTTTAGTTGGTCAGTCGACTGTTCAGTCATTCAGTCAATCGGTCATTTATTCATTCATTCAATTGGTCGTTCAGTCATGCATTTGTTCAGTCTGTCAGACGGTTATTCATCCATTTATGCATTCATTCATTCGGTCGGTCGGTCGTTAAGTCATTCAATCGTTCAGTTCGTCAATTGGTCGTTCAATCATTCATTCCTTCAGTCGGTCAATCCGTCGTTCAGTCGGTCGTCAAGTCATTCGTTCGTTCAGTCGGTCAGTTGATAAAACAGACATTCATTCGTTCAGTCGCTTTATCGGCCATTCAGTCATTCATTCATTTCAGTCGGTCATTCATTCATTCGTTCAGTCGATCGATCAGATCATTTCTTCAGTCGGACAGTCGATTGTTCATTCATTCATTCTGTTAGTCGGTCATTCAGTCATTCATCCGGTCAGTGGGCCGTTCAGTCATTCATTCGTTCAATCGTTCGTCAAGTCAGCATTCAGTCGGTCAGTCGGCCGTTCAGTCAATCATTCGTTCAGTTGGTCAGCCGATCGTTCGTTCATTCATTCGGTCAGTCGGTCGTTTCAGTCATTCATTCGTGAGGACGGTTCTTCATTCATTCAGTCGATCGTTCAGTCATTTGTTCAGTCGGTCATCGAGTCAGTCAGTCAGTCGGTCAATCGGTCGTTCAGTCATTCATTCGTTCAGTCCGTCGTTCACTCATTCATACATGGATACACGCATGTGCACACACATTCCTGTACATATACGGCTACGTCCAAACAGACGATACACACACACACGCACGCACGCACGCACGCACGCACGCACACACACACACACACACACACACACACACACACACACACACAACACACACACACACGCACACACGCACACCCAAACACACGCACACATACATACACAGGCACAAGCGCGAGCGTGATCACGCTTACACACTCGCACATACACACGCGCACACACATACACACAACACACACACACACACACACACACACACACACACACACACACACACACAGACATGCGCTTGCGCCTACACGCTCACACACACACACACACCCGCGCGCGCGCGCATGTGCACGCACAAACGCAATCACGAACACAAACATGGTCGCGCACGCACTCGTACACACAAACGCTTGCGATCGGAAGGCACACAGACGAGCACACAGACAGACAGACAGACAACAACCACACACAACACACACACACACACACACACACACACACACACACACAACACACACACACACAAACGCGCTTGCACGCTCGCACACGGCAACACGGAAGTGCGCACTTGCTCCTAAAGAGTCACGCTTGGATGCACACACACAGCAAGCACACAAGCAAGCGCGCGCACGCACACACGCTCGCGTCTGCACGCACGCACGCTTACACACACACACACACACACACACACACACACACACACCACACACACACACACCACACACACACACACCACACACACACACACTCACATACACACAAGCGTGCGCGTGCTCGCGCTTACACACTCAC